>JAQQSU010005739.1:0-13716 GCA_028627135.1 Pseudochirops cupreus | reverse complement strand
TTCCTTTATATATCGGCTCCCTCAGTTAGATAGTGAGTTCTTTGAGAGAAGGGGTCATATCCAAATGCTTGTCCATTCCATTCTACATTCTTGTGTTTAACCTTCTCTGCTTACCTGAGGTTGGTATAATTGTACTGGGTACCCACTCTCTTTGTCTACCTTAGTGTAAATGGTACAGACCTTCTCAGGTATAGGTCTGCAGTTTTCTAGCTCAGTGCATAGTTTTGTTTTCCTTGACCAGTTAATTTACAGTGGTCAGGAGGAGGCCTTTGTTCCTTGAAATCCTACCCTTAAGGTACCTTCCTCAATCATTGAAGATCACCAACCATTCTGCTTACACTCTTAGAGAGTTGCCTAAAATATGGAGTATAGGCAACTTTACCAGGGTCATACAGCCCATACTTTTAAGATGTAGTACTTGCACCTAAGTCATCTTATACCCAAGGCCAGCATTCTATCTGCCACAACATGCTTCCTCTCTATGCTGTTAGGAGTCAAATTCAAAATGAAAGACTTACTATGATTGGTGCATCAAGTATTAGCTCTGGGAAGCATTTTCTCACTGGATCTTATATCCCTCTATCACCTAAAATGAATTAGAATTATGGGCAATATCAGTCCTTTCTCTGCTTCTGGTCAGCCTGAAAAGATTGTCAGAGTATCTTCACAGGGAATTTTCTAACCCGTTCAGATCCAACCTTGCTTAAGATAGTTATACTTGAATGTGTAAGAGCAGATGAGAATTTTTAAAATTAGGTCATAAGAATTTTTAAATACCGAAAGAGGAAACTTTCTGAGTGGATTAAGAATGAGACCAACTCCCAATTTAACCTCATCCTTAAAGCGATATGAGTGACTAGCTCAAAAGTTCATGTTACTATACATGGGCATCTGAAAAGACTCATCTCATCCTTCCCCAAAAGCAAGGTTTCACATCTTCCATTTTTCATTTAGATTCACGAAGGAGAGAGAGAAGGAACTGCACCAAATTGAATGTCATCTAATGTATCACAAAGCATCCCAGCAGAGCTCTATCAAGGCTGAACGAAGGTCAAGTGAAGGTTGAGCAAATGACTTCATATAAACTCCTGCCAAAATCCCAAGATTTTCTGTCTTCTGCTGGAAATCATCCAAAGAAATTCAACTAAAATTTGGATGCTGTGCAGCGGATCTGGGGCCTCGTGTGACTCAGTAATTGATCTTTTCACTCTGGATAAAGCTATTTTTAAATGATGAGGAGTTTGTAGAGCAATGCAGGTATCTGTTAAAATGGAAAAGGATGCTCTCCCAAATAGGAAAAAAAAATGTTATCAACTTACAATCAAGCAGCATTTTTTCTCAAAACAATCCTCAGAGGTAAAAAGTATAAGTATGATTATCACCATTGTAACAAGGGGGAACAAGGTTCTGAGATCTTCATGCCTGTTGTCAATACCTGTTAAGTGTCTGAAATGGAATTCAAACACAAGTCTCCTGGCACCAAATCTTGCACTCCACGTATGACACCCTACTGCCTCTTATTTGCCTGGCCAACAGACCTATCTAGACATTATACACTAGCAGGTATAACTGACCATGGGGGCTACCCTATAGTTTGATAGTAAGACCTGTAGACTGGATTCATCAAGAACAGAAAGAAAAAATTACAGGTTTTTTTTTTTCCAATTTTTACCTTTCTTTGGAAAGGTCAGGTAATTTTATACTTTGGAGCATACTATTTAGCATGCTATTTAGGCATTCAGCTTCAATTAGAAAGAACAGTTTCTAAAATTAGTGATAATAGTGCCAAGTTTTTATTTGATCCTATGTCTATACAATCCAAGGTTAAGTAAAGTTGATTGGACCAGAGATGATAGGCCCTATGAATCATTTATTAACGGCTCTAAGTTAATCCTTTGGTCCACATAACTTGTATTGAGTGTCTATGGCGACAAAGTGAAACAGATCATTTCCATGTTGCCACTTTATTGCATAATGCTGAACAAACTTATTAAGGTTTTTTTTTGTTTGTTTTGTTTTGTTTTTTATTTCCAATGCCTACAGTGAGTCTGAAAAATGCAGAACAATCAGTACATGAGGTCTAAGATCATTTTAATGGCTGGATCTAAGAGTAGGGAAAATTCATTGGAAAGAAGAATGAGCCAAAGTAGAGGATCTTGGATCTGGGTTCCAATTAGAGTGTAAGTGAATGATGGGTAATTGCTTAGAAACCACTAAAAAAACTTTTTTACATAAATACATAAAATGTACATTTACTCATATGCACTATGCAATATGTAGACACAAAAGTACATTGGTTTTAACCCATATTCTTGTGGATTCTTTATGCTATATAGCATCTCTTGGCTGCCAGTAAGATAGGCCTCCATGCACAGAAAAAGTGTGTTTGAAATAATAGTAGCATATGTTTTGATACCTATATTTCAATATAGTTGGTTTCTTTTATAATTTGGTATACTTTATGCATTTAAAAAAATTGACTTTACTAGTTTGCCCAAAAGTGCCCATAATATAAAAACGGTCAAGAACCCCTGCTCCAGAGACTTGTGTGATCTGATTTTCCCATTGAGAAGAAGGGGTGTTTGGGGATTCACATAGACTTTTTATGATTAGTTTGCTAGAGCTTCTTCCACAGTTAGGCAAAAATAGACAAATGGCTTTGTTGGAATGTTGCTCAATTCTCAGACATTCTTAAGAGTTCCGGTGAAGCTGTGGAGAGCAGCATGAAGATCTCCTCTCAGATTCTTGTTTTGGAAAGAACATTCTTGGTGTCATGATATTTCTCTTCCTTTTAAGAGAAAAGGAAGGCACTGTGAACCTGCCCCTAATTCAGTTTGGCAGAGTGTCTTTTTCCATTTCCAGGCTGGTCTGCCTTCTTGAGAAAATAGAAGGATGGGATTTCAGTCTATCTAAAAAAAAAATCTAATAATGGCAGCTATAAACCAGCTGCTGCACCATATAAGCTCCAGGAATTTGACATCACCTGATTTTTTCCTGGGAAGTTCCTAGCTGTTCAGTGTTTGATTCCAATCTGCAGTTCTGCAAAGGAGCAAAAAAGATGCAGTCAACTTGCGATGATTCATGACTTGGTTCTCCAGTCCATACATTAGTTAGGCCTCTTGTTCTTTCTCCTCTTCTCGGTTTACCTAATGACTCATGATTCCCCTACTTTCTAGCACTTTTATCAGAGAAAATGCTGAAGGAAAGACACAATTAATGCTCTTGTCAATATGTATTGGAGTAATGAGATTGAAACAACGTAATGTTTTTTTTTTTAGATTATTTGTGGAGTTCAAGTATCTAAGTCAACTACATAGTCAACCACATAAAATAGTAAGATGGCTTATTGGATAGAGTACTGGCTATTGAATCAGATAAATGAGTTCACATCCTGCCTCTGAAATTTAGTGTGAGACCATAGGCAATGTATTTACTTACACTCACTGAGCCTCAATTTCCTTGTTTGTAAAATGATTTTAACAACTATAGTCTCTACCTCAGTCAAGTCAAGAAGCATTTATTAAACACTTATTATGGGTCAGACACTGTGATAAGTGCTAGGAACACCCCAATACAACAAGAATGAAAGGCAGTTCCTGTACACAAGGAGCTTACATTCTAAGAGGACAACAGACTAAAGGGAGTTGAGTCAAGAGTGCAAACTGGAGAGAAATGAAGACATGGTTGACCTGGGTCTTCTCCAACCAGCTAATTGGAAGGAGGGAGCATACTGCCATTGTGAAAAGTAGTTCAGGGGTAGAGTGAAAAGGTTTCTATGGTAGAGAAAGTCCTAAGGAGATGAGTGAGGAGGAATAAAGATAACTGTTGCTAGGAGATACAAATATGCTAATAGATGTAAAGCATTATACAAACGTGAGCTATTACTATCAGCATTAGCCATAAATCCTTTCTCAACCAATCCTACTCTATTTCCAAACCCACCAACTTTGTAACATATTTTTGTTCTTCCGTAGGACCTCAGTCATAAAAAAATGCACTAATTCCTAGGGCCCTTTGCACTTGATAAGCTTGTATGCCTTCTGAGCAATTTATGTTTCATTCTGATAGAAGGAACTTACTTTGTAACATCTCTGTGCTCTTGGTTATCTCATGGGCCTTACATATTTCAGGGACCCATTGCAAAAATTAGAGAAAAATTGCCATATGTGCTAGTTTTCACACTGTACATTCTATTTCCCCTTTCCGTACTTTTGCTTAGGCTGTGCTCTAATCCTGGAACGCACTATGTCCTTGCATGCTTCTTAGACTCTCTGGCTTCCTTGAAGGTTCAGCTCAAGTATCAACTTCTTTTGGCTGAAGACCTCTTCTCATCCCCATAGCTCCTAGTGTTTTCCCATCAAAAATTTCCTTCCATTTACTCTTTATAAGTAGTAATTACAGAGGGAATGCAAACTTCTAAAAATACACTTAGCATAAAAGTAACAGACACAAAGTAGACAAATATAAGATGCTTTGGGAAGGCAGGCACAAGGAAATGGGGGGATCAGGAAAGGCTTCATGCAGAAGATGGTACCTAAATGGCATCTGAAAGGGAGGGGATTCTATGAGATAGTCCAGGTATGGAAGGCAGCCAAGAGGAGTAAGCAATGTCTTTGTTACTGTCTCTACTCTTTCTAAGTGTATTGTCTACCCATGGTTAGGTTGGGCTAGCAGCCCAGCATCCTGGGCCCAGGTGACACCATCCAGAAGTCTAAGGACCCTGGGTCTACCAGGTCGTTGGGTATTCTTTGCTTGTAAAGAACTATCTGGTAGGACTCCCAGGGTTAGCTCACGTTCAGTGGAGCAAAGAGCATGACACTCCTATCACACAATTTCCCTTTAGTCACTCCTCATCTATAAAATGAGGAGGTTGGACTCTAATCATTTTTGAGGCGAGATCCCTTCCAGACCTTGATCTATGACCCTGGACCAGACTCCCCTTCTCTTTCTTCTGGCAGGCATTTATGGAGCACAAATTATTAGCTCTATATATGTATTTCCCCCATTAAAATAATGCTCTTGATATAAGGAAACTCACACTTACAAGAGTGATTGAACCAGAAAAAGAGGATTTGTGTTATAGAAAAATGTTTTTGCTTCACAAAGGATTCCTTTAAATAGTAAGCTCCCTCAGGCATTTAAAACGTGATTTAATTTACATCTTACTTGCATGCAACTTTGAGCATTTATTGTGTAAAGCAAGATACTCCCTAGTAAGGCCAAAGTGAGATATTTAAATAAAACTGCGTGATCTGCTCTCTGCCCTCAGAATACTTACCAGGGAATAGAGTAAACTGGACAAATTTGAAGAAAATGGACATACTTTTTGGGGAAAGAGGTAAATAAGGGTGAATTATGGTGTTTCACTGAATTTAGATATGAAATAGACCTTGGGCATTCTCTAATCTAGCCTTCACATTTTACAAATAAAGAATAGGAGACCCAGAAAAGTTAAAATTTACAGAGTCACACAAGTTATTACATTTGGGATTGGAACCAAGGCTTTCTGACGTTAAATCCAGTGTCTTTTTCACTATATGGCACATGTATGCTAAAGATAGAGATTAATAGTTGTCCTCATTAGGGAAGAAAAATTGCAAATTTCTGAGTTATCATTCAGCTTGCCTTTCATTTCTAAAGGTTTAAGGTTTTCATAAAGTACAAGACATACTTTAATCCAAGGGTTTCCATATTCAGGTAAGTAAAAATACTTAGCCAATGTGAAAAGCAAAGCTTGTAAAAATCCATGCAAAATTGTAAGAAGTAACCCTAGGACTGACTCTTGATAGTTAATGTTTGAAACTGAGACAGCTAAGTAAAGAAACTAACTGCTTAGTAGTTTAAAGTTGGGATGGAGAAAGAACTCAGGAATTTCTTCTTGTTCATTTTAGCTTAAGCCTCACCCATTTTAGCCAAGTGGACTGTGGTCTATCTTCTCACTGAGACTAATACCAACCCTGTGAGGTAAATAATAATAATTATATCACATAAAGCTTTTAAGGTTTGCCAAGTACTTTACACATTCTTTCATTTGATCCTCATAATAGCCCATATATTATTATTCCCATTTTATAGATCATGAAACCAGGCTCAGAGATGGGTCAAGTGACTTTCCCAAAGTGACCCAACATTAGGTGCCAGAAATAGAATTTGAACCCAGATCTTTCTGATTCCAAACTCACCACCCCATCAAGTATACCCGTAGGCTTAATCAACTCAAATGATAGATTTCACTGAGAATGCAACAGTTTGGGTGGGTAGAGAAGAGCTTGACCTGTTACAGAGGAATGGGGAGAACTCTTCAGTCAAAGAAATGACATTTGTTTAAACAAAAAAAAACACCCAACAATTTTAGGAAGCAAATTATTTTAATAGAGACACTGAGAATAAGAGATGTTTCAGAACAGAGAATAATGGGAGTTAGATAAGAGCATAAAAATCACAGATTCCCAAATAGTAGGGACCTAGCAACTATCTAGCCTAATTGGTTAATTCAATTTTTATCAAATATGGCGACAATAACATTTCTATCAGAAGTCTGGGGTGGCTCAATTGGCGAGAACATAATGCTAAGTTAACAAAACTTCTGGATCCAATCCTTGTAAGGAGTCTGAGACAAGATGGTACAATAAAAGGAATGCTGAAGAGAGGCCTGGGTACTCTGTCATTAATCTGTAAGACCTGTATTAAGACACCTTCAAAATCTTTGACTCTTAACTGTCTCTGGAAAATGAAGAAATGGGAATAGATGCCATCTAGGGACCCTCAGAATCTAAATTTATGATCTTCTTGTGATGGAACAAGTACCAAAAAGGGTTTGCCTTCTACCTCCCACTTGCATGATTTTTGTATGAGTTGCTTACACTTCCCTGGCTTCAGTAACTCCCTAGCCCGTTGGTGCTAATTCTGCCTTTGAATCTAAGAAGAATAAATGTAACTTCTCTTTCATAAATCAGCCTCTCAAGTATTTATTTGTCTTCTATAAAATGAGGGGGTTCAACTAGATTATTTCTAAGGTCCTTTCTAGCTTTAAATCTATCCCCATAGCTTCTTGGTTTAAACATGGCAGAGATCACAAATCCTTCTCTCCCTGGAACATAGTAGCGCTAGAGGAGTAGATGCTCTGGGTCACCCCCACTGCATTTGGATGTTTTCATGTTGGGGAAGCTCCAGATAATTGGAATCAATTTTAACGACCCAATCTAGCTACCCAAAGACACTGACAGACAGCTGAGGGGCCGTCTAGCTGACATGAATGGGAGGTATAAAGCTGAGGCAGAAAGACAGACAGACAGAGACATGAAGAAGCAGAGGGAGAGACAGAGGGACAGAGAGAGGTTCTTTAAGTTAACAGAAATCAACATGGAGCTGGGGAAAGTCCTGTCTATAAGGCACACAAGGAAATCATCCCTCTAGATCCCTGAGAGATTGTAGTAGACTAGACTTTCAGGGGTCCCTTGTCCCATTAAGGAAATGCTCCCCTCTTCTATGAGGTCACTAGGCAGATATGCAGGAGGAGTATAATCTCGTTCATTGATGCCTCCATTGGTCCTATGAATAACTAAAGAAAATTCAGAATAGTTAATTGGCAAGTCTTGTTTGTTTGTGCCTCTGGACATGGTCCTAGGATGAAGTCTTAATGAATAAATAGCCTTGGTCTGGGGTAGGGAGTGGTTGAGACCAAAGGAGGGTCCTTGCATTCTAGTTACATAAGAATTTCTGCGGTAGGGAATATAAGCCTTGTAACGTCCTTGTATCTTGGCTCTGTATGAAATGGTTCTGTAATAAACAGACTATGGAATACATCCCTGTCTCTCTTTTTAATCACCTGGTTGCTAGGCCATGCAACTGTGCTGGTCACAGTAAGAGATCTTGTGTGTGTGTGTGTGTGTGTGTGTGTGTGTGTGTGTGTGTGTGTGTGTTCATCTGGAGCTAAGGGTGCCATAATACCTAATTTATGTGTAGATATATGTGTTTACACACACATACAAACACATGTATGCATGTGTGAATGTGTGTACATATATGTATATTTGTGCATGCATATACACACACCTATATATACATATATATGGAGGGGAAGTGGAAGGGAGAGGAAAAGAGAGGGAAAGAAAGAGAGAGAGAGAGAGAGTGCTATGGTACCTAGAAACAGGTACTTCCACTCAGATGGAGTTAGGAAGCAAAGAGCCCATCTTCTGGGAAGGGTGGTACAAGGGGTATTGTTTTCCTTATTGCATAATCCGTTGAAGGAAAGGGCTGACAAGGCAGAATGCAGCCTGAGGAGGGCAACCAGGATGATGGGGCCTGCATATCAGGCAACAGAAAAAAAATTAGTTGATTTTACAGGATATAGGGTAGCTTTATTCAAGTATTTGAAGGACTATCTAGTCAAAAGGGCTACCTTTATTTCTTCTTGTTTCCAGAGGGCAGAACTGCCATTAATGAATGAAAGGTACAGAGGCAGATTTTGGTTTAACATAGGAAAGATTTCTTAATAATTAGAGTCATCAAAAAATAGAATGGGCTGCCTAGGGGTGTGAATTCTCTGCCTTTTATTATTATTTTTTAGATAGGGGTTAGACTAGATGACCTCTTCAAATATTGAAAACCTCTCTATCTGGGCAATCTTTGCCATCTTTTTCCAGCTCTGACATTTGAGATGTCTAGTTTTTGAAGCTACTCATTTAGCAGTGTGACGGTGAAAAAGGTTTTGTATGAATAAACATTTCTCTTTTTTTTCCCTTTATATTACTTTTTCTGATCTAGTCTAGTGGTGTCAAACTTATATAGGAATTGTTGTACAGTCGTTTTTCAGTTCTGTCTGATTCTTTTTGACCCCATTTGGGATTCTCCAACTCATTTTACAGATGAGCAAACTGAAGCAAATAGGGTTAAGTGACTTGCCCAAGGTCATATGGGTAGTAAGTATCTGAGGCCAGACTTGAACTTAGGAAGATGGGTCTTCTTGACTGTAGGCCCAGGGCTCTATCTACTCCTCTGCCTAAACGCTCTATATAGAAATAGTGGCTACTAATACAAATACAGGGATCACCATGGCCTGCATATTCACTTAGCTTTAATATGTAATAATGTTACTTATACCAGATTGCTTGCTGTCTCGGGGAGGGGAAGGGGAAGGGGAAGGAGAAAACTTTGAAACTCAAAATTTTGCAAAAATGAATTGGAAATAGTTGGAAACGATCTTTGCATGTAATTCAAAAAAATAATATTAAAAAATAAAATGCAATGTTACCTATGCCAATTATATTTTATTTACTTCATAAATATACGCCAATTACATTTTACCCTGTTTTGGATGGCACTCCAGACTGTCACCCTATATCTAGCCCCCTCCAGTGTGTTTATCATTTCTGATCTAGTGCATATAAACCATAATTGTGTATATCCATTCGCTCCTTTGAGAATTATTTATTTTATTTAACATTTATTATATCCAGGGTTCCAAGATGCCCTCTTAGCTCCAAGTTCAGCATAGAAATTTTTTAAAAATCGCAGAAACCTTTCAAATAGGAGGAACTTATTTCCTACATATGGTACCATAAAAGATATTCAGAGACTTCTTAAGACCAAAGCAAATCCCATTAGCAGATTAAAACCCCAACACATATGCAGAATAAAGCCTAGCCAAGATGTAAAGTAGTTCAGGGAGCTACATCTAGCCTGCCATCTTGCTCCAAGGACATTTCCCAATTATTTGAGAATTTTGATGGGCATTTATAATAATGTAAGTTCTGAACACTTTTATGATCATTTTCTTTCTTTTTCCTGTGTGGAATTAGGCCATTGGGTTTATTCCATTTCTGTCCTTTCTTGTAAAGATTTCATGTATATTTAGAGCTGACCCTATAAAGACCTTGTGAGAAAACATGCTGATGCCAGAGGAGCCAAAGGCAGCCCGAAAGTCTCTTCCTGATGCTGCTGCTCCCACTGCTTCCTCCTTCCTCCTTCCTCGGCTGCTTGCTAATTACCAGAGGTGCTTAACTTAAGATAGCCAGCTTTTAATTTGTACCCTTTTGTAGCTAACGAATTTTCAAACTAGGAATTAAATTCTTGGATTAAAAAAAAAATCAACCTGTCATTTTAAGAAAATAATGAACTGAAAAAAGCCAAGGATCCTAAAAAAACAATGCTCCAGCTCATAGGTTTTTCTTTGTCTTATATTGAGGGTTAACTTAAAGCCCAATGCCAGCTCTTTAATCCTCAAGTTTTGAAAATTGAACCCCTACTTGCTTTGAAATGCTTTCATCCTGGATGTTGGAAATCCCTTTTGTCTCATAACTTTTTTTATTTCACCATGGCATCACTTCATGGATGTGTAACACTGGAAAGCTATCACAAACTCTGTGGACCTCACCTGTCTCACCTGTGAAATGGGTGAATAATACCTTTCTTGCCTGAGGAATAGATTGAATTAGATGATCACTTGAGAACCTTCCCAGGTCTACAATCTGATTCTGTGAGTCATATGAGCACAGCAGGGGCTTCTGGGGAAGCAGATGGCAGCTAAGAAGAGAAAATGAGATACTGACAGGTGAAAATGTTTGCCTGGTGGAAAGGGGCGAAATCTCATGGGCTTATTAATTTAGAAACATGAAAGGTCCTTAGAAACCATCTAATAAACCTCTTTTAACCCATTTTATAGATGAGGGTTCTGAATCTGAGAGAGATTAAGCAACTTGTCCAAAGTCACACAGGTAATAAATGTCAAAGAGAGGATTTGAATCTAGGTCTTTGGAACACAAATCCAGGGCTCTTTCTGAATTATACTGTGTCCCATTCCCTGTCCTCCCTTCCCTGTCTCTCCCTTCAAGTTACCATTTCCACTGTAATAAGAGCCAACATGGAGGACTTTCAAATTCGCAAAGTCAATTATCTCATTTGACCTTCCAAATAACACTATGAGTTAGGTACTCCAGGCATTATTATATCATTTTTATACATGAGGACAAGACTCAGACAGATTAAGTGATTTGTCCATGCTGGCGTAGCTAGTAAGTGTTGGTTGTTTCAAAACCAAATCTTCCAAACTCCAAATGTAGCACTCCACCCTCAATGTTTCATTTTCATTGTACACTAAGTCACATGTATTGTATAGAATCTTGTACCTAAAAGGAAACGTAGAGATCATTTGCTTCAAACCTAGCACTTTACAGATGGGAAGACTGAGACCCAGAGAGGTCATTTGGTTTGCTCCTGGTCACACAGCTATTTCATGACAGAGCTGGAATGACATAGAATTCCTCTGCTCCTTGGGATAAATGCTCTCTTAATTGTGGCCACCATGCTTTGCACAACACTGGTGAAAAAATCATCTGCCACCGTTAGTTATCTTGTGGCTTTGGGTTGGGTGGCATGTAGGTTCTGTCTCTGTGGTCAGGAAAGACTAGGGTTCAGATCAAAGGTGTTCAGGTAGCACTGCCTACATGTGACCTTTACTCAACTCTGGCTCCCCCTCCCTCCCTACAGTGTTCCTGTTCTCTCCTTCCTGGAATGGCTTACTATGTATTCATCTCTATACATATTTTATGGATGATTTCTCTGCTGTTGGTGCTAATTTTGATCTAACAATTAATATAAACAACACACAGACACTCTGTCAGCCAACACCACAATACATGGAACCATTGGTCACAGCAGATAGGGAAGTTTTGGATACTGTGGATAAATTCACTTACCTTGGTAGTGTACTTTCCAGGGACTCACATGTTGATGATGAGGTTAACACACTCATTGCCAGGGCCAGCTCACGGTTTGGGGAGCTCCAAAGGGAAATGTGGGAGAGACAAGGTATTAGACTGACTACCAAACTGAAGGTCTACAGAGCCATGGTGCTCACCTCGTTGTTGTATGCCTGTGAATCCTGGACAGTCTACCAGTGCCATTCCAGGAAACTGAATCACTTCCATTTGAATTGTCTTTGGAGGATTCTGAAGATCACCTGGCAGGATAAAGTACCAGACACTGAGGCCCTTACTTGAACTAAACTGCCAAGCATTCAAACTCTACTGCAGAAAGTACAACTACAATGAGCTGGCCATGTTGTTTGAATGCAAAACATATGAGAAGGCCCTGTGCTCTGTGAGCAAATCAGAACTCAAGTAGGACAAAAGAAAAGTGGGATTTCGAGAATGCACCACAAACATTCACATGAACTATTCGTGCCCAACCTGTGGTAGAGAATTCTGAGTTCCTATTGGTTTAATCAGCCACAGTCAGATTTGACTCTAACGTAGTGATGTCATTTTGATCCTCTTCGAGAATGAAGGAAAATAACCAACCAGTTTATCCACCAAGTGGAATGCAGATTTCTGGGGATAGGGGTGAGAGAGAAAAGTAGGGGATGTCTTTGTATCCCCAAGCATGTCCAACAGTGCTTGACACTTGATAGGAGCTCAATAAATGTTTGTTAAATTGAAGTTAGGAAGATCAGAGCTCAAATCCTGCCTCAAACAATTATAATATTCAGGTATAATAGATTTCTATTAGACAATGAATAGTTGAATGCTGTCTCCAACCTTTACCAGCTGTGTTATCTCTCTGGAAAGATACAACTTCTCTGACATTTAGTTTCTTCGCATGTAAAGTGGGTACAATATTTCTTACAGTCCCTACTTCATTGAGTTGTAATAATTAAGTGAAATAAAGTATATAAAGAATTTTTGCAAACCTCAAAACCTATATAAATGTTGATAATTAACATGGATTGCTTGATCCTCTTTTGGGATGGCAGAAAGAATTCGTTGAATGGCACTCCAGGTAATCACACTTTAATGAGCTTGACAGACCAACAAAACAGTTATTTTGCTTCCAAACTTCCATCAAATTTTATAACAGAGAGAAGTTATGCATGGTATTGTCACTTTTCCTGGGGCTTAGAATTTGTTTACAATCAACTAAAGGATGGCAAAGTCTGGAAAGCATTTTTTACTATTAAAAATAGATTTATTTTTGAGGTACTCAGAATTGAAAATGTTTGCCCTTGTCAGATTAAGCTCCTTGAGTGCAAAGCCTCTGTCTAATTCACCTTTGTGCGTGCTGTATTTGCAGACAATAGCAAAATGGGGGAAGGTGGTTTTTGTAAGAAGACTCTGGGAAAGTAAAGGCTGCATTATGCTATGGCTGTAAGGATATTTAAATGAGCTGATAACTTTTATAAATTCTTAATACAATGTTATAAAAATCCTGTCAACACAACATCTTTTCAAAAGACCTTGATAAATTTCCATTCTAATGGCTATTTTTAAAAATTGAGTCATCATGGGATTGGAGGTGTGGGTCTTTTAAAAAAAATCATGGATAATTATTTATACTTATATTTTGCAAAGCATTTTACTCACAATAGTCCATGGGGAATGGAGTATGAGTAATAAAGAAATTAGTCC
This sequence comes from Pseudochirops cupreus, assembly GCA_028627135.1. Taxonomy (NCBI): domain Eukaryota; kingdom Metazoa; phylum Chordata; class Mammalia; order Diprotodontia; family Pseudocheiridae; genus Pseudochirops; species Pseudochirops cupreus. The sequence goes on along the minus strand of JAQQSU010005739.1, from coordinate 313 downwards.
CCCCATTTTACAAAAGAGGAAATTGAGCTTCTGAATGGTAAAGTTATTCACCCAAGGTCACACAGCTAAGATAAGCATCTGCTGTTTTAAGAATTTCAGGTTTGTTTGGTTTTTTTTCCTTCTCTGATGTATCAGCAAGCACCCTAGCATACCCAGGGTGGCTGCTAGCACAGATTCTTAGATCTGCTTTTCTAAAGAAAAGCAACTAAAAATGGGTTAACAATCTTACTTTAATTGATCAAACATATCATTTATGTAGTTCAGGGGAAAAAGTCAGCATCCTGAACTTCAGAGAATGCAAACAGAATACAAA
>JAQQSU010005738.1:0-13716 GCA_028627135.1 Pseudochirops cupreus | reverse complement strand
ACATAATAATAATTATTATTAACTACATGCAACTGGAAATTAAGATATACAGGCACTGGGGTAGGGAGATCCATCTTGCCCTACTGGAAAGTCAGAGGGGTGATGAGGGAGGACATAGGAAAGAGCAGATTGGAGGAGGGGTTACACAGTGGGATAGGGCTGTTGTGGGGTGGTGGGCAGGGGGAAGATGGGGAGGAAATTTTTAACTCAAAATCTCATGGAAATGAATGATGTAAACAAGAAAATAAATAAGTTTATTTTTAAAAATTAAACTAAAAAATTTATAATAATGAAAAGGTTTAAAATATTGTGAAAATCACCAAAACATAAAGACACCACATAAGTACATGCTAATGGAAAAATGGCACCAATAGATCTGATTAAAAGAAGGTTTCCACAAACCTACAATTTGTAAAAAATAAAAACAATCTCTATGGAGCACAACAAAGTGAACAGCAATAAAATATGATGTGAATGTATGCACTGTCTTTATTATGAGAATCTTATCATATATATCATAGAATTTTTCTTCTATTTCATCCTTATGTTAAAACATAATTACGTGAAAATCAATCAAAGCTAAAAATTATAAAAATAAAGAAGCAAATGTTTGATGATGATCTCCTGGGTCTGCAATGAAGTACAAATATTAAGATCTAAGTTTTCAGCTCTTCCTGGGGATAATCTAAGAAATCAAAACCTTCATGATAGTTTTCAGATTTTAAATGACACCATTGCTAATTGACATGATATGCCTGGTGGGAGACTACAATTATGCATTATGCATGCTCCAGACAGCTAGGAAATCCATGGCAGTAAGGAAATGCAGTAATGTGGACAATATAAAAAGCATATTTTTGAAAGTTACCTGAAGTATATGGAACTTAAAGCACAATTTGACATTATTTTAATTTACATAAATATCTAAATACATTGCAAAAATTTTTTAAATCTTCCTTTTAAGGCCTATTACTGAGAATTAAATTCTTGATAAATGAGGACAGTGTTACTTTATGTTTAACTTGTCTCCCCTTAGTGATTATACATCTGGTTAGATAATTTCAGCTAGAAGCTATATAAATAACACACAAGATGGAATTTATACAGCCCAGGTATCTGTATGCCAGGTTGATAAAATTACAGAATCCAAAGTAGGTAAAAAACAAAACAAAACAAAAAACACCATTTTAGTTCCTTTCATAAGTACCACTCTTGTCTTTTAGAAATATTGACAGTTTACATTTTTCAGTGTTACAGAATTACATGAATGATCCACTGAGTTTAAATCATATTTTAAAAGTTGCTAATTTAAGAAAAAAATATGAGAAACTAAATATATAAATATATAATATGTATACACATGTATGTCTCTATGTCTTATATATGTGTGTATATATATGTATATGAATGTGTATATGATATTTCAGTGATAATTTCATCATAATCTTGATTATTTGATTATGCCAAGGTAAAAATCAAATTGAAAGCATCAATGGCATATATCCTTTTACTAAGCATACAGAGATGTCAATCTTATAGAGTCTAGATTGAAAGCTTCCTGTGTTTCTTTGTTCTCAGATAAATCTCTATTTTTTTAATTCTTCTAATTCTACATTGAGTGAAAAATTATACTCTGACAAATCATTGCTAATCCTGAATTTGTACATAATTCTAAAAAAAAAACAAAAAACCCTGCAACACAGAATACTGCAGCTCATAGAAATTGACTCTTATCTGACCTGTGAAAGAAGGTAAGGAAAGTTAGCACAAATGGTCTTTTACAAAATGTTCAAGCAAATTTTTGCAAGAGCATCTCCTCTCTACCCATACATCTAAAAACCATTTTTGTGGTTTTGTGTGTGGTTTTTTTTGGGGGGGGGGCTGTGGGGGGAACGTCAAGGGTACTTTAAACACTGGAGAAAAAAACTCTTCCTTTGCCTTCATTCCCTGATTCTTGGGTGAAATCCCTAGTTGACAGAAACTTTCATGAAATTTAAGTGAGCAAAATATGTGAGAGAAAAAGCATTTTATGCAGAAAGGGAGGGGGGATGCTTAAGCAGTTCTAGACCTGATTAAAATCTGTCACTCCAAATCTCCAGAGTTTTTTAAAAGAGACAACATAAAAAATTATATGAAAACATATATTTTGATCCAAATACAATATCTGAAACAATTACAGGACAGATATCAAGTGCATTTATTTATGAATAAGGTTCATTTTCTTTTCAGCATTCATAGAATTATTTATGAATTTATGCCAACACCATTTTCTACCTGAGAAACAAATTCATCTGTATGCTAAGGAAAAAGTTGGAATGGAAATTAAGAATTATCAAGAGAACTTACATTATTTAAAGGTAGTAAAGTCTTAGCAGTGATAATTTTTTTTTATTTTCAAGGAAAAAGAAATGTAAGATTACATACTTATATTTATATATGTAAATGAAGTAAAATTCTCCATGGAAGTAATATCAAGGAATCTAATACCATCTTTTTAGATCAGACATAGTAGACAGACCCTTTGTTTTATGGAGAATATGTGTTCTAGAAATCTTATGTGTAAATTAGATTTTTATAAATTAGATCATATTTTAAATTTCCGAAAATTCTTATTCAGAGAAAGACTGCAGGAGATTTTTTTTTCTAATGCAAATAATCATCCCATAACTTCACTCCCCACCTTCAGTTTTTATATCTTAGTGTAATGAGGATTTGGCACATGCTTAGATCACCTAAGATAGAACCACCCACATTAGAGACAGTAGGGACCTGCTTTTGGGAGACAAGAAAATTGGTGTATGTTTTTTAACATTCTGCATTGGCCTTCTGCATTGTTGGGAACAGTCATTTTCAGTAGCTTCATAGTCAAAACTGTCAATTTCTTTAAAACCATCAAACTGAACATAATATGCCTTTTGTTCTACATTTTTTGAAAATTTTAACATTTTATTTTTTTCAATTACATGTAAAAAAGTTTTATATTCATTTGATAAAATTTTGAGTTCTAAATTCCTACATTTATTTTTAAAGATAAAGGAATCCTTCACTCACAGCAGGTGATACAATGCAGTAATGGAGGAGGGCCTGAAAGCAACACTACTTCCTCAAAGGCTAGGTGGCCTACAGGCATGTGGTTTTGGTCTTTTTTCCTTTGTACTTTTCAAGTTCAGGTACAAGATGAGTAGTCTCTGAATTTGGAACTTAAGCTACAGGAATCCTAGCTGAAAAGTGGGGGAATAGAGGTAAACATTTCCAGTGCAGGGAGATGATTTTGAAGTCCAGGAAGTCAGTCAGGAGCAGAACCAGAACAGGAATGAAAGCTAGTTGAAGTGGGCCCCTACACAAAATGGAAGATGCAAGAAGAACTCACCAATGGAAGAAAGGAGGGGAGAAGTGGCCTGGTAGAGAGATATTCCAGGATGAGAAGGCTAGAGATATCAATCAATTTTCTAGGGCAAGAAAGTCTCAAATTCCAAGGAAAGTTCCGAGTTGACAAAGCAGCTAAGACATGGTTGGAAAGTCAGCAGTATAACTGGGAAAGGGATGAACGCACAAAGGCAGTAGTGCTTATTGGTCACAAGCCAGTTAAAGATTGCTGCTTCTCCCAGTACCACATTATCACTCTTAGAAAATCACCAGAAGGCATGTACCTTCTTGATAATGGGTTAATTATGCAAGGGGTAAACATCAAATTTTATTTGTTAAGGGAAAAAAAATTATGTTTTTATAACAGGGGTTGCAAACTATGTCCTAAGGGGGAAAATTCTAGTCAACTATCTTTTTGTATGGTGTGAGAGTCAAGAATGCTTTTTATTTTTACATTTTTAAATAAATTTTTATTGCTTTGGATTTAGCCCATGGGCTATTGTTTGCTGACCATCTCCTGCTCTACAGTATTGATTCTTTAAGTCCTGGATCAACTCAGAGTTAAAAATGGTGCATACAAATATATATTCTCCCCCAACTTCTCGGCTAAATATAGATCAATTAAAGGTTTGAGGTGATTAAGGTAATGAATAGAGGGGTAGGCAAGAGGATAAAGCAATTCTCAGTCTATCCAGCAATACATACTAGAGAGGCCCAATGATATTAGCTGTGCATCTTTCTAAAAGCATTACCCCAAATCTGACTACCAGTTGCTCTTTCCAACTTTGCTTTCTGTTCAGGCTCCCAGGGATGGAGCAAAGAGGATTATGATTAGAATATTACACATTTTATTTCTCTTCCAGGGCTTTGATTTGCAAACGCCAAATGACATCCATTTTAGGACTGCAACAAGAATATGTTAGGAACTAATACTCTATAATATCAATAGTTGGCACCTTGTCTGAAAAAAGTGTATTCCGAACTCCTTTTTAAAAAACTCAACCAAACCTCCATTAAGCAAGCAGGCTTTTCCATCTTTTGACTGCTGCTCTTACTTATCCTCTGCTCTTTTGTGGCTTCCCTGCTCATCTTTTCCCCTAATCTTCTTGCTTTTTATTCCCTAGGAAACCTCTCACCTTAGCTTAAACATGACTCTAACACAAAAATATGTGCCCTAGTGTTCCAAAGGACACATACAATTCCTAAATCACTTCCGATTAATTAGTACTCTCCATTCACACTCTACCAGAATATATGTTCAAGTCCAGGAACCAACTGCTGTGATCTAAGGAGATAAAGAAGTAGACCAGTGGGATACTGAAACCTGAGATCATCCAGGCTCCTGGCAGACATAAATACAAGATGCCTATCAGGTCAGATATTGAAGTACTTCTAGAAAAAGATTATTTTGGTTTGATGAAATTAAATCTGCTAAAATGGCAGCTTTGAGTCATTTGAATAAGTAACTTAAAGAAAATGAAAACACTATGAAATGAAATTGTTAATACTGACATTAGAACAAAGATCATCAAATTAAATAGAGGAAAGGAAGTTTTGAAGAAAGGAAGTTATGGGAAGGGGACTAAAGACTTTTAAAAAATTCTGCAAACTGTGTGTGCTTTCTAGAATAATTAAATTTTATCTGAAAATAGAAAACATCTGTTATAAACACTTTATATTCCCCTACTATTACTTCCAGAGTTTATCATCTCAGTAATATTAAATTCTGTGTCTTGCCAATAATGAGCCAGAGATAAAATTAAATCAGATTGTCATTACTAGTATCCCTGGCCATAGACTTAGCAATCACTAAGTAAACTCATTTGTTAGTTAATTTATTTTTTTAAAGTCATAAACCAAGCATGGAAATTGTCCCTTATTAAAACAACTGAAAAATTCTAAGATGATTCTAGGTCATGTTTATATATTCCAGGAGAATTCCAACATGTCTTTGAAATTTTAGAATTACACATATTAAGGTAACAAGTTTACTACATTTTGTTTTGCTTTACTGTATTTCTCCTGGATAATAGAACTAGAAAAACCCATAAGAAAATTTAATATTTTTAAAGGATATTACGTATTCTCTATAGATGCTGTGTTACTCTGTTCACCTCTAAATATAAGCTTGACAAGTTTTTCATTATAAAAATATGTATCAAGGATTTTTAGAAGTCAGTCATAGGAGTCACATGGAGGTAAGACTATGCAAGTCAAAATTCAGCTGAGGATTCTTCTTTAAGTTTTTAAAAAAAATTTAGCACAGCTAGAAAAGCATAATGCAGTGATAACCAGTAACTACAACTGAATATGCCCCACGTACGAACTTCTCAATAGAACAGAAACCTTCTGAACTCTCAAAATGAGGGGAGCATCTAAGAAAAATTCCCAGAGAGACTATAGACATCTACTTTCTCTTTCAAAGCAAGGTCACATAAGAAAAACAGTTACCACGAGAGGGCATTTGCCTTATATGCTATGGACAAACCTAATAAAGAATATAAATTACATTCTTTTCGGTAGCTTTCATATAATTGGCATGATCATCCACAATCATTCAAACACTAAACAAATTCTTTCAATAGTGCTTGCTGTCCTATGTACCATCAACCATTTAGGATTAAGACTTTCTGAGCCTATGGAAGTTATAAATCTGGGAAAGTGAAAGGCAAAATAAATGAAAAACAAAGTAGTACTTGGCAGGCTCCTTTAAAGAGAGAATTACTCTAAGAAAGGAGCTACACAGCAGTCAATATCCCATAAATTCTAATGCTATGTTTCTTTTCAGAGAAAATTATCTTTTTATAAATAATATTAAAGTAAAACAAGACAATTTATTGGCTATAGAGATATATTCTTAAGCCTTAGTAGTAATGTATAATAATGATTAAACTATAATTTGGCATGTTTCCCCCCCATCTACAGACTAAAGACCTTAGGACATACACTCTAGTGACAGAGAAAGACTATTCCTACGTCAGTGTGTATACCAAACAATCTATCCTGTTGTTAGCAAGTAAATCACAAGGTAATCTGGATGACAAGAATATATATTTAGAGCTGAAAGAAATCTGCCTCACAAGCTAGCCAGTGCTCATTTTATAGGTGAGGAAACTGAGACCTGAGACCTAGAGAGGAAAAGTAACTCGATCACAAAGAGAATAAATGGAAAAACCAGGATTCAAACTCAGGTCCTTTGATTCCAAGTCTAATGTTCTTTCTCCTGCACCACACTCCAACCTTCAAGTCCTTACTTACTAGGATCCAGCTATTAATATGCAAATATTTTTGGAGAACTTACTATGTGCAAACTACTTCAGTATGCATATGTATATGTATATATGTGCATATACACACATACACACACATATGTACATATACATATAAAAATACACATATATAAATTACATATCACTCACAGTAATAACTGTCAAATGAATGCCACAGACAAAAAATAATCTATGTGTGTGCATGTGTGTGTGTGTGTGTGTGTGTGTGTGCGTGCGCATGTATATTCAGAAATTACTTTTGACTGGAGTAGTTAAGGAAACTTTCTCATAGTAGAGGGGAAATAAACTGGTTCCTTTCAAGTATTGGGTAGGAATTAAGCAAAGACTGAGGCGTCACATTCATAGGGTATCAGATGCTATATAGAGAGGACATGAAAATAACCAAAGGAGGTACATTACTCTCTGCTCTCTAACCTTTACCAGACAGTCTCTGCCCTTCCTTGAAGTCAAAAACAAATTTGTTTCCTATCTGTAAGTGTTTTATCTGGTTTGCCTTTATTGACCCTGAATTCTGTTTGCCCAGAAACCTTCCTGCCCTAAATGATTCCTCATTAACTTGATGTTTTGCTTGAAAAATATGGCTAGGAAGGTATGATCTAAAGCAGTGGTTCTCTACCTGTGGGTCATGACCCCTTTGGGGGTCGAACAATCCTTTCACTGGGGTCACAAGGGTCACCTAAGACCCTCGGAAAACACATATTTCCAATGCTCTTAGGAACTGAGACAGGGTCCTCTATCTGTCTCCAGGCAGGTCCGCCCACATGCAGATATGCCCACATACGAGTATTAAAGGATCGCGGCATTAGGAAGGTTGCCAATCACTGATCTAAAGGGTCCCACAAATCAGACAGGAAAGAGTTTAGTTTTAAGGGAAGTATATAGCACTAGAAGGACATTACTAGGGGATGTAGGGAGTACAGAAGTATTGTCTGTGCTTATTTGCAATCTATTGCTTGCAATCTAACCAAAGGAAACAAGGCATACACATATGAAAATGCCACTGAAAACACAAGGCCACAAGTGAAATCAATTAATCAGCAAATATTTATTAAGTGTCTACTGTGTGCAAGGAATTGTGCTAGGCACAAGGAATACAAAGACAAAAGTGAAACAGTTCCTGTCCTCAAGGAGTTTATATTCTATCAAGGCAATAACAGGTCCATACATAAACATTCCAGGAGTATTTTTTTTAAAAAGTAAATAAAAGGAATTTCAGGAGATCTTAGAAGTGTGTGGGATCAGAAAAGATTTCCTAAAAGAGAAAATATCTAAGCTGAGTTTAGAAAGTAGCTAGGAATTCTAAAGTATTATTGTGAAGAGAGAGCAAAATCTAGGCATGGGGATCTGGCTATGTAAATACATAGAAATGAAAGCTAGAATGTTTTTGTTTTTTGTGAAGAACAGAATGAAGGAGAGAGATATGTTTTTAAAAAATTGAAAATATATGTCAGAACCAAATCACAAAGATTTTAACAGTCAAATGAAAGTATATTTTTTCCTAAAGGTAATAGGGAGTCACTGAACTTCACTGAGTAGGAAATCATGCCAAAAATAACAAGTAGGATGGGAACAAAGGAAAAGTTCATTTGGATCTAGTATCATTTGTGTGGTTTGGTTTTAAATATTGAGTTCCTTTTAAAAGCATAATTAATTCAAAGTGAAACATTTAGATTTTATTTCTCTGTATCCCTAAAATTTCTCTCTTCATTTGCAGAATACATGAAGATAAATCCATCAACCAATATTAAGGAGATACATATTACTTGCTGCAAAAAATTTTCAGGAATCTATCTGTGAAGTAGGTAATCGATTATCTAAAAGCAAGGGCTTCAATTTCCTCATCTGCAAAATGAGGAAGTTGAATCTAATGATATCTGACATGCTATTTAGCTTTGAAATTCTACAAGTAGATGAGTAGGGCATTGGAGATTAAGTGACTCACCACTGGTTACACAAAGCATATGATTTAGAAAGTAATATTTTATTGACATATGACATTCCATATATCTAAGAATGTACATATGAGTTTGGCATGGGGGTCCAATACTTTCTATGCAGATATCAGAAGCCCCTCAAAAGTCAATTAATATAATTTCTGAGATCTTATTCCTATAAGTAGACTGTCAATTCAGCTATATATGATTAATTAAAATAAAGGGATATAGCTGTTATTCTTTCAAACAGAAGGCTTGTTATATTATTTTTAATCTCTTCAACCCAAGGACCACTGTCTAAAATTCTACGATACAGGTTTCATAGTATTTTGGAGGGTACATCTAAAACAAGTAAAAGAGCAGCAAAGCAGCATGTTTGAACTCAAATTCACCTTCTAAATCTCAAATTGTTGGGGTCTTTTTTTCCCCCATCTTTCCTCATACATACCCAGTCTATCAGGAAAAGTGCAAAGCAAATGAATGCCACCATTTGCACAGTAAGTGCCCTAGAGAAAATTATTTAATTAATATGTAAATCAATTAATTTATTTGGTTTCTCTAGAGGAATGTTGTGCAAACCTATCATTCAGAATCTAAAATGTAACCAAAATATGCTTCAGTCATAAGAAGAGCTGGAGAAAACTCACAAGTACATCTGCTCAATACAATATTTAAGATCAAAGTCTTGAAGATGTAAACCCCTTGTACTACTTTACTTACAATAGCAACAGCAAACTTGTAACTATAAATTTAAATCCTCAATGATCACTGTCAAAAGACATATTGTCATGTACTTAAAAAGCAAGACCAGTAGAGTCTCCATTCTTCAGGTGGCTTTTCTTCATTTTTAAAAAAGAAAATTTGGAGCAAATAAAGGAATCCTGTCTAAATCATAAGTCAAACTGGCTTATAACATAAAGCATAATTAAAATGTTGAACAGGCACTGGATGATCTTTGAGGAATATTTTACTTGAAAAATTTTCCAGGGAATGTTCATATATTTAATTTTCATGTTCATTTGTTTTAAACTCAAATTAAAGTAAACCTCCACCTGTTCTCCTTACCAGAGACGATAAACAAACAAAATGGTGTGCGCACAGTTTGATTTATGTCCAAGACGTTCACTAAAGGCAGGGTATATTTAATTATTATTTTTTAAAATTTTTCTGTGGGTGATAAAAGAATAATACAATTAAATGAAAAGATATCATCAAGTATCCAACAAATGCTTTCCCCCAAAAACTACTATTAAAATAGCACATTTAGGGAGTTGTGTCACTCTATCTAAAAATTAAACAAAATAATTCTTATACTGAAGAGCAGTAACAAGGTGACCCTATTGTTCTTGTGAAAATTTAGAGGAAAAAAAACCCAGAAACCTCAAATTTGTAAACTGATAATTACATTTCATTGAAAAGGAAAAAAAATAAAAGGAAGAGAACTGAGAGAAAAAGTGAGTAGCATTTTTTTCTGCCTTTGGGACAAATAAAACAATTGAAATAATTGTAGCCTTTCTACTTAAAAAAAAAGTGATAATCCCTGAGGGCAGTGAATACTGAACAAACTTTTGTATCCATAACCATTTGATACTATGTTGGATTGCATTCTGTATTTTACTTGAAACAAGATAGCTGAGTAAGCTGGTAGCTTAGTGTGAGAAGCTTAATTTTCAAAGCAAATCTTCCAGAATGATTCCAGATTTTAAGATGACAAAGTTTCTTGATACGTTTCACATGTTTTTCATGGGAAAAATGTAGTTCCAGCCCAATATTCTTTTGATGATATTCCCTTTATGTTTTTTTTTTTAATATAATGCAGCATTTAGAATGTAAAATTTAAGTTTCTTTAGAGAGATGCAAAAATCAGAAAATGGAACTATCTTCAGATTGGCTTGGTTTCAGACAAATGTTTGTGTTCAGATACAAGTAGAGATTTATTTACAAAATAAACAAAATATATCTACTAGAGGTTTATGATACAATGAAGTAGTTTCATTAATGTTTACCACCAACATTCATTAAAAAGAAATGAAATTGTGCTAAATCTTCAACTTTAATGTCTATATTAGAAAATTAAAAACTTGGACATGTTTTAAATGTTCATTATTCTGGTATTTTAAGAGACTGTCTTCTGTAAGTCATCAGTATTCTCCCATGCCATGTTACTCTTGTACAATGTTTTGTAAGGAATGCTTAAAAAGGATATACCCAAGGGACTTTCCTCTACATTCCTTCCCATTTAAAGAAAAAAAAAATTAGAAGTGCACACTACCCACAAAAGTATAAAAACTAATGAAACAAAAAAATTTTAGAGTCATTATTTAGTTACATTAAAGTGACTAAGAAGTAAGCCTTCAAAATTCCGTTTCCTATGGCAACTTCAACTTGATCTTATAAGTTGGCATTTCAAACACAAAAGTGACTTAAGGGTTAAGGAAATTGTCTTCATCAGAGATTTATGATTTTTTATGTTTTGATATTCAAGAAGAATCTCCAATATGGAGTGTTTATATCCATTTTTTCCCAGAAAAATCTACCTACCAAATAAATACATAGAAATTACCATGAGAGCTTTGGCTTTAGATTGTTTATTCAGTAATTAATACAAGTTTGTGATATATCACACCTATGCTTTTACCTGGAGAGGAAATCAACAGCAAGAATTTGCAGGAAGGCAGGCTAAGTTTAGGAATGCATTTGGTGACCATGGCATCAAGCAAAAGCATTTGGTCAATTCTAAGATCAAACCCACCATCTTATCTTAATTAGTATCAATCTTTTAAAAGCTAAATTAATCAACTGCAAGAAGCTCTAATAATTAGCATTCATAAATACGATAACGTAAAAGTCCATTGGGAAGATCATGAATCTAAGGTACAAAGCATCAAACTACCTTTAAAAATAGAAGTGCTTCCATGATAACCCTTAGACTCACAGGCTAGAATTCCCATTTGCTTTTCCTTATTTAAAAAACAAAGAAGGGGGGTGGGGCAGAGCCAAGATGGTGTAGTAAAAACTGGGACTTGCTTGAGATCTCCCCTAAAGCCCTCCAAACACCTGTAAAAAGTTACTCTGAATGAATTCTAGAACAGTAGAAACCAAAATATGGCAGAGAGAAACAAATTTCCAGTGCAAGACAACCTGGAATGTCAGCAGGAAAGGTCTGTTACACCAGTCTGAGAGAGGAGTGCAGGCACAGAAGGGGCTGGAACAGGTCTCTGGTGCCTGAATCACTGTCAGCTATAGCAGTTTCCAGACTTCTCAACCCACAAATGTCAAAGACAACTTAGAAGGGCAATAGGAAAGGTCTGTCAGACCTGGGTGAGAGAGGAGCAAGGTCTGGCCCTGATCCCAGCCCTGTGTGGCAGCGGGGGTGCCAGCAGTGCCAGCAGCAGTGGCTGCTTCTGAAGCTCTTGTCCAATAGACAGAGAGGGGATCAAATTGCTGGTCAGAGGGAGATTGCTGGGATCTCTTTGCTGGTGCTGAGGCAGGAATCCCTTCTTTTTTCCATGCTTGGATCTGAGTCACAGTTCTGGGTGGCAATCCTGGATTGAGGAGGGGTACTAGTGTGCTGGAGCTTGTGGTGGCAATGTAGAATATATCCTTCTCATAGTTCCAAGGCAGAGAAGAGTACTTGTGGTCACTCACAGACACAGAACAGACCAGGAAAGAAGTAAAAACCTCTCCTTTGATCATACAACCATGGAAGAACTGAAAATTTACACGTCCCTAGAAATATCTCTGAAAACAGCTACACAAAACCCCTGAAGCTTGGGACAGCATATACTCCACACTAGAAGCAGAGACCTACCTTAACAAAGAGCTAAAAAATCAAGTAATTGACTCTGAAAATGAGAAACCATGGGGGGAGGAGGGGGTGGGAATCAGACTACAGAATCTTACTTTGGTGATAAGGAAGAACAAAACATAAAACCAGAAGAAGACAACAAAGTAAAAGCTCCTATATCCAAAGCCTCCACGAAAAATGTGAATTGATCACAGGCCATAGAAGAGCTCAAAAAGAATTTTGAAAATCAAGAGAAGCAGAGGAGAAATAGGGAAGAGACATGAGAGTGATGCAAGAAAAACATTAAAAATGAGTCAACATCTGGGTAAAGGAGACCCCTTAAAAATGCTAAAGAAAATGACACCTTTAAAAATAAACTAACCCAAATAGCAAAAGAGGTCCAAAAAATCTATGAGGAGAAGAATGCCTTAAAAAAAAGTAGAACTGGCCAAATGGAAAAGGAGGTCCAAAAACTCACTGAAGAGAATAATGCCTTAAAAATTAGAATGGAGCAAATGGATGCTAATGACTCTATGAGAAATAAAGAAATTATAAAATAAAACCAAAAGAATGAAAAAATAGAAGACAATGTGAAACGTCTCATTGGAAAAACAACTGACCTGCAAAACAGATCCAGGAGAGATGATTTAAAAAATTATTGGACTACCTGAAAGCCATGATGAATAAAAGAACCTACACATCATCTTTCAAGAAATTATCAAGGAAAACTGCTCTGATATTGTACAACCAGAGGGGGAAAAAGATGTTAAAAGAATCCACCAATCATCTCCTGAAAGAGATCCCAAAAGAAAAACTCCCAGGAATATTGTAGCCAAATTCCAGAGTTCCCAAGTCAAGGAGAAAATATTTTAAGCAGCCAGAAATAAACAGTCCAAGTACTGTGGGAAAAAAATTAGGATAACACAAGATACAGCAGCTTCTACATTAAGGGCTTGGAATATGATACTCCAGAGGCCAAAGGAGCTAGGATTAAAACCAAGAATTGCCTATGCAGCAAAACTGAGTATAATACTTTGGGGTGGGGGGGATGGGATGGTCATTCAATGAAGTAGAAGACTTTCAAGCATTCTTGATGAAAAGACCAGAGCTGGAAAGAAAATCTGACTTTCACAAACAAGACTCAAGAGAAGCATGAAAAGGTAAACAGGAAAAAGAAATCACAACAGACTTATTAAAGTTGGACTCTTTAAATTCCTATGTGGAAAGATGATATCTGCAACTCATGAGACCTTTCTCAATATAAGGGTAGTTGGAGGGAATATCTATCTATATCTATGTATCTGTGTGTGTGTGTGTGTGTGTGTGTGTGTGTGTGTGT
>JAQQSU010005737.1:0-13716 GCA_028627135.1 Pseudochirops cupreus | reverse complement strand
ATGTAAATCCCTTTTAAATGTCACAATAATTATACACATTTCAATATTGACAGGTATCTGCTTCTCATATAGGAATGTAAACAGTTTGCTCTTATTGATTCCCAAGTTATGTCCATCTGTCCGAGCTGTAGTGTATGTGTGAGTGTGTGTTTTCCTTGTTTACCTTTTTATGTCTTTCTTGGGTCTTGTAAGTGGAAATCGAATTTTTCATTTAGCTCTGGCTTTTTTCATCAGGAAGGTCTGGAAGTCCATTATTTCATTAAATGATCATCTCCTTGTCTGAAAGATTATGCTCAGTTTTGCCAGTTAGTTGATCCTTGGTTGGAGTAACAGCTCCTTTACTTTATGAAAAATCAAATTCCAATCTCTATGATCTTTTAATATAGCAGCTGCTAAATCCTGTGTAATCCTGACTGTAGTTCCACGATATTTGAATTGTTACTTTTTTGGCTGCATTCAGTATTTTCTCCTTGACCTAGTAGCTCTGGAATTTGGCTGCTATATTTCTTGGAGTTTTCAATTTGGGATCTCTTTCAGTAGGAGATTGGTGAATTCTTTCAATAACTATTTTACTTTCTGATTCTAGGACTCAGGACAATTTTATTTGACAGTCTCTTGGAGAATGCTGTCCAGGCTGCTTTTATCATCATGGCTTTCTGCTAGGCTGATAATTCTTAGGTTATCTCCCCTCAATCTGTTTTCCAGGTCAGTTGTTTTTCCAGTGAGATATTTTGCACTTTCTTCTAATTTTTCAATCTTTATATTTTGTTTGACTGACTCTTGCTGCATCATGGAATCCTTAGCTTTAATTTGACTGATTCTAATTTTTAGTGAATTATTTTCCTCAATTAGTTTTTGAAGCTCCTTTTCCCGTTTTCATTTTTAGGGAGGTATTTTCTCCAGTTCTATTTTGGACCTCCTGTCCTAGTTCTCCAATTTTACTTTTCAAAGATTTGTTCTCTTCAGTGAGATTTTTTCCAATTCAGTCACTGTAGATTTAAATTTATCTCCTACCTCTAATTTGGTTTTAAAAATCCCTCTTGAGGTCCTCAAATAATGCTTTTTGGGCTTGAGACCATTTCACATTCTCCAGTGTGAGTACAGAGTCCATGTTGTCCTCTGAATTTGGTTGTTTTTGCTCAGTATAAAAAGATTTTATCATCCTAGATTTCATAAGTTCTTTCTTCCCCATTGTGATTGCCTATGTCCTGGATTTTTAGAGTGGATGTCTGCTTCAGGGGTGCAGATGTATTGTGCTTCTCAGGCTGGGAAGTAGGGGTTTGGTTATTCACTTTGTGAGCTGTAGCCTCTGAGTGTCTAGACTGAGGCCAAGGCCAGGACTCTCAGTGTTGCCCCTGAGTTACCCTGAGGCTCACAGAGTAACCTGCAGGGGAGGGGTGGTCCGGCAAATTCAGTTTTCCACCTCTGTGTCTCTGGGCTACAGTTCAGCAGGCTCAGCAGCTGGAGACCAGAGGCAGGGCTGGTGTCTGCTGATTTCCCAGGTGGTGCTAAATCACAGCTGGGGTTGTGCTGTTAGTGCCTGCTGGCTCCCCCCTCCTGGGCTTAGCCTCTGTACTGCCTCACTTACCCCTTCCTCAGTGACTCCCAAGCCTGAGGCTGTTTCCACTAATTCAGAATTTTACTCTGGATGGGACATTTATCTCTGGGTTTTCTGGGTCAGGGAGAGGGGATCAGAGCAACTAGGTTTTATTCCTCCATCTTGACTTCTGGAAGTTCGGGTATGTAATTTTTAAACGTCCTGGCTGTGGACCAGTAGCCCCAGGAGAAGCTGCTGTTCCTGCTGTGGGCCCTGTGTTTTCTCTTACCCAGCTCCGAAGATCCTCTGTCCTGTGGTAAGATGGCTGCAAATGACCCTTGGGGTGGATGAGTCCGCTGGCTGGGGCTCCTTCTCACTCAACTTTTGTCTGATCTCAGATCCATGCTGGGGCAGCCCCTGTGTGCTCCACATTCCCCCTGTCCAGACCTATGTGGGCACTTTGCTGGGCTGGGAATCCACTGCACTCAGGCTCCCAATGGGTTCCATCACTCTAGTTAGTTACCAGAGAGGGAAGCACCAACATCTAGGTTTTCAAAGCCTGAGGTGCTCAATGGCTGCCCAGAGTCTCCTCTGGGCAAATCACACAACTCTTCCCAAAGTGAGTCCCAAAGCAAAAACTCACATCAGGGTATATATAGCCTTCTCTTGGATCAGAGAATGTCACAATCTTCTTGATCCACTGCCCAATCACAAAGTCTGTTTTTGTTTTTAGGTGTCTTTTTTTTTTATCTCTTTGGGATACACATTTAATAGTGATATTCCAGAGCATACATGGATTTTCAATTTCCATTTTGCCATCTGGTTTTCAAATATCAGTATAGTTTTCATGGATAATTTCTTAAAACATGATATCTAGGCTCTTTTTTATCATTACTTTCAGGTAGACCCATAATTCTTAAATTATTTCTTCTTGATCTATTTTCCATGATAATTGTTTGTTTGGTTTTTTCCAATGAGATACTTCAGATTTTTCATTTTTTTAAATTCTCTGATTTTTTTTTTCTTGATGTCCTATGAAATCATTAGCTTCCACTTGCCTGATTATAATTTTTAGGAAATTATTTTCTTCAATGAAACTTTGTGCCTCTTCTACCATTTGGCCAATTTTGTTTTTAATGTGTTGTTTTCATTAGTATTTTTGTTCCCCTTTTACCAAGTCATTGAGTCTCTTTTCATAATGTTCTTTTATCTGTCTCATTTGTTTTCTCAGGTTTTCCTCTATCTCTTGTTTGATTTTTAAAATTCTTTTTAATCTCTTCAACAAATTCTTTTGGGGCTTGCATACAATTCACTTTTTTTTCCCCTCTGAGGCTTTGCAGGCTGCTGCGTTGATTTCATTTTCTTCTTTTGTCTATGTGTCTTGATCTTCCCTGTATCCATAGTAACTTTCTATGGTCAAGTTCTTTTGTTATTTTTGGCTGATTTTGCCAAATTATTTCTTGATTTCTTTCTTTATGTTAAAGTTTGGCTCTACTTCTCTAATGGATGGAGCACTGTTCCAAACTTCAGGTTTTCTGTGCTGCTGTTTTTAGCATTAGTTCTGGAAGTCTGACTTTTTTCAGTTCTTTCAAGGTTATATGATCTAAGGAAAGGCATGGTCCCTGCTCTCCTGGTCTGTGGTCTAGTTTTCAAGCCTCCACAAGTGCTCCTCTATGACCTAGAAGTACAACCAGAGATACTGCTTCTTTGTTGTTCAAAGTACTCTTGTTCCTTTAATGCAATATGAGCAAGTAATAGTGCTCCTCTACACCCTGAATTTGTGACAAAGGCCCTTGCTCTCTCATGAGCTCTCTGCTCTGAAACTATGACCACATTTTCTGCTCCCCTGGACCCACAAGCCCCAGTGAACTTCTGTTTCTTTTTTCCAGGACTATGACCTGTAACTTGGTATGGGCATTGCAACAGGGTCCCACTCTCAGGGCCAGCAAGGGTCCCCTTTCATCATACTACTTTTCTGATCCCCTACCATCTGTGTGCTGATAGTTCTGGAAGCTGCTGCCCAGCTGATGCAGAGTACAGCCTGTGCTGCCTATATTGCACTCTGGGGGCTACCACCACCCTGGTGAGGCAAACCTTTGCTGTCAACTTCCAAAGTCATCTTAGGCTGCAAAATTGTTTCAACTTGAACTTTTGTTGGTTTTGCCACTCCAGAACTCGATTTGAGGCAAGGAAATTTGGAAGAGAATTTGAGATGTTTCAGATGAGCCAGCATTATCCTGACATCTTGTCTCCTGTACTGGCACATAGGTTCTTTATGTCTTTTGTGTCATGATCCCCTCTGGCACTGTGGCCAAACTTATGGACTCTTTCTTAGAATAATGATTTTAAAAGCGTAAAATAGCATATATGAAATTACAAAAGAAATCAATTATTTAAAAATAAAATTATTAAGATTTTAACAAAAACAAAATAATCATGGACCCCAACTTAAAATCCCTGTTCTTATATATCTACCATGAGATTCAAGGCTGAAGGAGTAATCCTTCAACTACAGCTGGGCTGGATACTGGGTACCACCCCCACCCAAAGTCTATCAGTATTGCAGACTTCCCTTGAATCTAAAAGGTAGAAATCAGTTGTCTCGAGTTGAACTGAATCTAGGTCATATATTTTAGGTCAAATATTTATCTATTCCTTCCACAGGTGGATTAGCCATTGTCACATTAGTTAGCTATACCTATATTATTGACAGCTGGGTGTCCCAGTAGATTGAGTACTGAACTTGCAGCAAGACAGCATTGAATACATATTTCCTCAGATATTCAATAAATATGTGACCCTAGACAAGTCCCTTAACTTTAGACTTCCCCAGTTTTCTCATATGTAAAATGGTAAAAATAACACCACCTACCTCCTAGGTTTGTGGTGAGGATAAAAAGGAGATAGTAATTCTATAGCACTTTGCAAAAAAGCAGAGTATTATGAAAATGTTAGCTGCAACTATTATCTATCCATGTGGCATATAGGACTGTCATTCCCTACATTATTACACTGACATATAACTCCTCACAATATCATAAGAAAATCTAGAATTTCTAGGTCAAATAAAAAATACTACATTCAGTAAGAAAGAAAGAATTCAAGTCCTAAGGAACCACAGTCAGGATCACAGACAATTTAGCAACCACCACTATAAAGGAGTGGAAAACTTGGAATGTGATATTCCAGAAGCCAAAGTATATAGGCTTATAGCCAAGAATACCTTATATCGCAATATTAATTACAATACAATGGAAGAAAAAATAGATTTTAATTAAATAAAACCAGAACTGCAGAAAAAAACTAAACATGAATAAACAATGATAAAGAACTAAACAGCTTACATTCAAGTATAGCAATATGATCCCTGTGTTCCCTCTATATTCTTCCATCTTCAAGATTCATAGGAGGAATCCAAGTAGAAGAGGACTGATAATGGTTTGTAATGTCTTTTCTTTTCTCCAAGGGAGGAAAGCAAGGCGATTGGGGTTAAGTTACTTGCACAAGGTCATACAGCTAATAAGTATCAAGTGTTTGAGGTCACATTTGAACTCAGGTTCTCCTGACTCCAGAGCCAGTGCTCTATTCACAGCACTACCTAGCTGCCCCCATAATGTCTTAATGATAAAGGGGTAGTAATGTAAGGGAAGAGGAATGTATTGAGAAAGAAGAGAAAAAGAAAAGATAGAGGGAATTATTTTACGTAACAAGGGTGTATAGATATCTATACAAAAAAGGAGGAAGAGATTGTGAAAGAGTAGCTGATATTTGAAATTAACTTTCATCTGAGCTGGTTAAAAGAAGGAAGTATACACATATACACACAGCTGGGAAAAAGGGATACTTTGTACTCAATAGGAATATAGGTGTGAAAAGGAAGGAGGGGGGAAAAGGGTGTAGAGGCAGAGTAGATCAAGTTTGTCTTGAGAAAAACTGACTCTAAGGAGTTATAAAAGTTTGTTTGTAAGGAGGAAAAGAATAAGATTCAGAAAGGTATCCATAAATTGGGAAATGGATGAATATTATGGTATATAAATATATTAATATAAATACAAAATATTATGTTATATAAATGTGATGAAATACTACTATTGAACTTTTATTAACAGAAAAAAACCAAGATTCTGGAGGACAAATGATGAAACCTGCTACTCACTTTCTAAAAGAGATGTAAAGGACTCAGAACACAGAATAAGACATGAGACATTTTTTTGGACACAGTCAGTGTGGAAATATGATTGATTATATGTATACATATATATGTATATGTATATATATGCATGTATATGTGTACATACATATACACAGACATACATATATATATATACATATATATTTACACACATATATTTATAATATATTTTCAACAAAGTAAAAGACCCTATGATATGCTAACATCAAATTATAACTCTACAGAATTGCTCCCTTCCCCCAAAAAAGCCTTTATTCATTTTAATGTGCGTACAGTTTTGAACAAAATATCTCCCTTCCAGTAAGAATTCTAGTTTTTCCATTAACTTTGAGCTCCTTACAGGAGGTTGGGAGGGACTGCTTTTGTTTACTTGTATTTGGATTTCTGTTTTTCTTTGTATCTTCAGCACTCAACCAGATTTTGGAACATAACAAAGTAGGAGCTTAATTAAAAATTAAAAAAAAAATACTTGTGGTCTTGATTGAAATTCCAACAAAAGGAGAAGATAAAGAATTCTTGATTTTTAAAAGGTGCCACCCCATTAAAATATATGATAAAACATGTATTTTTCCTATTAAAATTCAAATTACAACATAATGAGTCAATCTATAATTTAGTTGGAGTCTTGGTTGTGTAAATAAACTTACAGTCATTTTTGGCAGTGTATCAATATGACTTGTTTTCACAGCAGAAAATGAATGAAGTAATGGAGTTGTATTCCTGGCCAGGTCATAGCAATATAATTTATGGCATATTAGCCCTTTTGGATCGTATTGATTTTTTATGCTGAAGGGCTTCCTGAGCCACAATAGAAGCTAATTCTGGGATAAGAAATAGCAATATCTAACTTAAACCCAGGCATGCGCCAATTTGAATGTTGAGTTGGTTTTACAAAATAAGTACTTTGTTTTTCCGTTTAAGGATGAAGTTCAAACATAACCATATGAATCTGCATATGAAGTCTAAGAAGATGTAGTCTAGGAATTAGTGGCAGTAAGAATGATCACCATCAGCACTTCTTGAGTATGTAGGATGTAGGTATCATACAGAGAAAAGAGCTGTCAAGGAGCAATTAAAAAATAGATTTTACAAAATGAGGCAAGGAAAAGTATATGCCAAGATTCAGGAAGTGTTTACTAAATATGAACTCTTTGAGACTGTAGGAGGATATCCCCAGGGAAAGATTTCCCTGATGAGCCCCAAGTAGGATTCTCTCTGTTTTGTTTCCATTACAAATATTGTCACAGTAATCTCTACAAGCAGTTCTTGTTAGAGTATAGCAAAAAAAAGGGGGAAAAAAGTTTCCTTTCTTGACTATTCCCCCATTTCTATTTGCTGATGTGTTGGGTTAAAGAAAGATTCTGGGTGAACTTAGAAGCCATAACATAGATTTGAGACACAAATTGGTAAGAATTATCAATAATAAAACTAACAAATGTAATCATTGCTTTATCTTTGTTCTCATTCTTCTTCAGCCCTCCCTCACTCAAATCAAAGTCCACTGCAAGTCATGTCATCATCTCCCTGATGTCATGGTCCTCTTTGAGAATGAAGGACAAACACAACAACAATAATATCATATCTCTGGTTAAGTTAAATCTAGAATCAGGTAAACTACACTTGAGCAAGGCTTTAGCACAATCAGCTATAGTGATATGAGGAGAGCTGGCCTTGATTCCCATCCCAGGGAAGTTTAATTATAATAATACCAGAAAACCTCATTAGAAGTTTTTTTAAGCTATAAAATTGCCTTAGGGAATAAAACCCAATTATGATATTAGAGTACAGCTTCAGCAATTAAGATTACTTCAAAAGTTATTCAATAAGCATTTATTAAAATGGCTCCTATATGTAAAGATTTATGGAAGGAGCACTACACATGGTTCAATGGAAAGTATATTAGGTCTGTATTCAGTAAAATGGGGTTCAAATCCTACCTCTGTGATTATTGCTGCTGTGACCTTGTCATAATCAAGGATCACACATATAAAACTGGAAAGGACTTGAGAATCTGTCTAGTCTAAACTTTTCATTTTCTAGATGAGGGATCCGAGTTTTAGAGTGATTAAGTGACTTGGACAGTCTGCATACTCACAGCAAGTGTCAGCGGTAAGATTGGAACTCAAAATCTTTAACTCTGGAGACCAGTACTCTTTCCCCTGTATCAAACTTAACTTCTAGGGCCTCAGTTTCTTCATCTTTAAAACGAGAAGTTAAATTAGATGGCCTATGAATAGCCTTCCAGTTTTAAGCTAATCCTATGATCCCATGTCAGAATATTAAAGGTAGCAAAGCAAAGAATCAGAAAGGAAAAAGTGATCTTGGGACAAGAAATCGACAAATGATCAAACACAACATTGATTAAACAAACTGAAAACAAAGACAATGCCATGGTCACTATATCCAGCATAAATGCTACACAGATATGTACAAAGTAACCTCTCCCTTCCCCACCCCTGAAAGTACTACAACACATTATTGGCCCACTGATAGCAATTTGTTGAACTCTTCTTTTGATGACTTCTACATGTTCTTTTGCCTTCAGGATATGAGCAGGCCATGTGTTCTGCTAGTATGTACACCTAAAATAATAGAAAGGTAGTACTAGAAGTATGGTTGGAAATCATGTGCTTAAGAAAATTCAAATTAGTTTAATAAAACTTTGATTCCAGATGATGGATGGCCCAAGATAAGAGATATCATGGATGTAGATCTGGATAGAACTTAAGAGGTAAACAAATTCTATTCTCTCATCTTACAAATATAGAAACTGATATATAGAGGCTAGAAGTGACTTGGCCAAAGTCACACAGGTATTAAGTGACTGAGACAAGATTTCAACCCAGGTCCTCTGACTCAAGATCCAGAGCTCTTCACAGGATCAAATGCCTTCAGAACTGATCAATGTGCCAATCAGTTTCACTTGTCTATACTTTGTCACAAAGGAGGCTTTTGTTGGGGTATGGTTTTTGAAAAGAGTCCGAGTTAGTATTCAAAAAGAAATGAAATGTTTTAGTTTAGTTTTTTTTTTTTTAAAGATGATCTCATCTAACTACTTCAGTTAAAAGTCTTGCTTAGTATGACCAAGGTACTGAAAGGTAGAGTCAGAGATTGAATTTAGACTTCATATCTAATATCATTTCCACTATGCAGGTTACCTCTTGTAAACAACTGACTGAAATAAATGTGTTTTCCTTCAATGGAGTGATCCAATATACCCTTTTCCTATACATTGTGTTCTTGCTTTTTATATGATTGACTCCTCCATTCATTCACCTGATTTCTTAGCCATTTTCCATCTTTCTTCTAAATGAGAATGTCTCTCTCTGTCACAATGGCCTGGATATGTCTTGATGATCTACAGGGCTCTCATGTGATTCTGAAACCACTCACAATTTATTACAACCTCAGTGAAACTATGAGTCAATCATAGAACTTTCTTAAATGTATCTACCTTTCTGTCTCTATCTAATTTAGATCACAAGCTCTTTGGGGCAGGAACCTTGTCTTTAGTGTTTTATGCTTTGTTCAACTCTATGCACATTTACCATACTCTATAAATAACCTCCCCAAATATTTATACTTTTAATGCTGGCAAGCAATTTTTCCAGGGTGACTGTCCCCAGAGAATTCTGAGTCAAGTAAACATCCTCCATGAATAACAATAGCTATGGTATGTAATTATCCAAAACCATCTAAACTCTAATGTCACATTTAAATTCCATTCAATTTTTGTCATGTGCTCTCTTACCTAAGCAGGTAGGTAGGGCCGTGTATAGAGAGCTACGCTTAAAGTCCCCAGCCTCAAATACTTACTAGCTATGTGATGGTGAGTGAGTCACTCAACCTCTGTTTGTCTCAGTTCTCTACTCTAAAACAGGTACCTACCAGGCAAGTTTGTTGTAAAGATTAAACGAGATATTTGTAAAACTCAGCACAAGGTTTGGTACAGAGTAGTCATTATATAATTTTTTGTTCTCTTCCCTCCCATTCCTTCCTTGAAAAAAAACTTTCCTAAGCAACTTTTCCAAAGACACATAGAAATAGCAGCTCAATTGATTCCATCCTTACATGATGTAAACAAGTAATTTATTAAGCACCTACTGCCAATATAGTCTGGTTTGCTATTCCTCCCTGCCCTCCCCCACCTACTCCAAAGTTTTGAAAGCCTAATTCAGGTTTAATCATTGTGTTAATGCTGACAGTACACCCCCATCTCTCTGAATTGTTTCTTTAAGAGACTGTCTTTGGACTCTCAATTATATACCATCATAAGCTAGTGACAAAAATTGGTAACTTATGTAAAAGGAAAAAAAGACAAAGAATAAGCAATAAAATTCAGTCCATAACTCAACCCTCTTGCCACCCATTTCTCAAAATATAACCTTCCCACACCATGGTTCCCTCAAGAAAGAGGAGTGTAAGTCTACTCAGTGATTTTCAACCTTCCTAATGCCACAACCCTTTAATACTCTTATGTGGGCATATCTGCATGTGGGCGGACTCACCTGGAGATGGATAGAGGAGCAGTGTCTTGCTTCCTAAGACCATTGGAAATATGTGTTTTCCAATGATCTTAGGTGACCCCTGTGAAAGGGTCATTTGACCCCCTAAGGGGGCATGACCCATAGGTTGAGAACAGCTGGACCTCTTTTCCCTGCTGCTTCTTCATTCTACTTCACAAACAAGATACTAGAAAGGGGCTAGGACTTGACTGGTAGAAGAATTGGTAGATTTGAGGATAGCCTTTGCCTTTGTGTCTGCATCACCAACTAAGCAAGGTTCTAGAAACACAGTAAATATTTAATTCTTTGCTTTCATTCATTCACTCACTCATTCATTTATTTAGTTTGTCTTAGATCTTTGAATATAATTTTAATGATTTCAATCTGCCTAAAGGAATTTATCACTAGCATCATTATAGATCAAAAACAACTACATAGCAGCAACAAATGTACCTAGAAGGCTCTGGTTTCCTCTTGGATTGCTATGCATATTTAGCATGCTCTACATCTAGCTGAAGGATGGAAATACTGTAACTAGAAAAATAGAGATCAATGTAGAAAATGTCTGTTCAAGTACATTATAATATTTAAGTCTACAAAAGTTTGATATTTCTTGCCTTGCTCTACATCCTTAGAGTGTGTATTATTTATCTAAAGGAATAAAATATTACTACCATGAAAGTAGAAATCTTAATGGAAATCACTTCTATAACCACATGACCAAACATCACATAGAAAGATCCAATACACGTTAAATATCTTTAAATAGTTAGAATTTATTATTGTTATTCATCCTTTATTTTCAAAGGTAATGTCTTGGGTGATGTCCTGATGTGCATGAACTGAATTTAAGGGAGGCAGAGTTGCACTTAGTCATCAGCCTCTCTCTCTCTCACAGTCATTGAAGTCCAGTGGCAAGACAAGCATCATGATGCCTAGCAATGGCCTGGGATACAATGGATGACCCTGGCATCTTCCATGTCTGACCAAACTCTAAGCACTCCATAATATGGGCCTCAGATGAATTCATAGTCATTGAAACAAACTGTTCTCATATGTCCATTCCACCAGAGGAGGTATACACATGCTTGGAGAGTTATCCCATTAACTCACTAGCAAGTTTGAG
This sequence comes from Pseudochirops cupreus, assembly GCA_028627135.1. NCBI lineage: Eukaryota > Metazoa > Chordata > Mammalia > Diprotodontia > Pseudocheiridae > Pseudochirops > Pseudochirops cupreus. The sequence continues at coordinate 2,356 of JAQQSU010005737.1, read as the reverse complement.
GTCTGCTGATTATCCCCAACCTGATTTAGCTTGTCTGCCAAGATGTGTGGCCACTGTGCATATGACAGCTTCTTGGATACACTAGTGAGAGTGGGGTGATAGGTGGATGCGAAGGTGGATTAGCAACTCTGAAAAGAGATTCACAAGCCCTCACAGCTGAAGTGCTAGCTCTCCATGAACACCCCATATACCCAAATAAATAGTATACTGAAAGTCTGGGGGAATAAATGTAATATTACCACAAAGAAGGAAACAATTTATCTCTGAGTCTTGTAAACAATTATATTCTTGAATTCAACCAAATCACTCAATTAAAAATACTCTTAATAATAAGAATAATATAAGTCTAATGGAAATAATCTAATTTTGTCACTCAGAAATTAGAAATCTAAGTGGAAATTTGATATGCAAGTACAAATCTCTTCTGAGTGCTCCAATCCATGTTTTAATTCTTTAAATATTTACCTGGAATAGTCTAACTTTGACTGCAGGTGTCATATACTGACAGAAGTAACCTAAAAATCTAAGTAGAAAATACACACATATATGCAAATAAAGAAGTCCACCTTTAAAAGTCCAATGCGGTTTGCTACAAATACTTTGCATTGTGGAAATTAAGTCAAAACAATAAAAATTTATTACTGGGACAAAGAATTCTAAGTCCATAATTTTTGTATAACTATGTAGAAACAAATCCACCAAGAAGGTTTCTACTTGTTAGGTGGTTTTTCATACCTAGATGCTCTAAATGATACTTGAGGAAATAAATGCAACCAATTAGAATACAGAAATCAAATACAATAAAGTTGAAAAGGCAATGGAATTCTAAATGAAGGTGTTAATTAATGTGAGGCAAAGGACATTGATCTTTTCTTGGTAGTCTAAGGGAGGCATGGTTTTGAAATGAACAGTGGCACAATCATGTTTGTAAATAAGGAATAAAAGTATTATTAGTGTGAGAGATACATTGGATAAATTAGGATCAAAAGACACCTGATGGAAATGCATTGAAAAAAATAGGATGAAGTCAGTAGATCAGGGATCATAATAATGTCAAAGAATAGGTTCAATGTATGTTAAACATTCTTATATTAGTTTCCTTCAGGGGGATAAGTAGAAGTTTAGAAATTTTTAATTGGATGTTAGAATTTCAAATTTTAATATATGTGTTGATATGTACATGGTGATCTGTTGCTGAGGTTGAGAAATTGTGTAGTCAGGTTACTAGAGGAGACATCAATGTGAATTTTAAAATCCTTGAAGATGTTATGATAGGGGGCGGAGCCAAGATGGCAGCATAGGAGCAGTAAGGTACTGCAGCTCCCACACAGCCACCTCAAATACCCATAAAATATGACTCTAAACAAATTTTAGGGCACTAAAACACACACAAATACAATTCCCACTGAAGGCAGCTCAGCTAGAAGGGACCATGTCAGCGCTGGGAGTCAAAACCAGCCCAGCCTGAAACCACAGCTTGGCCCCAGGGGCAGCCAGACAAGTAGAGCCAAGCTGCAGCTGGAGCTTCAGGTGAGTAGATCAGAAGCAGCTGTGGCAGTTTCCAGAATTATCAAGTCAAAAGAAACAAGGACTAAGCAAAAGGTCAGTGGATCTCAGCTAAACTTTGGGGAGAAAAGCTGGTCCAGCCACACTGCCTCCAGGGCAAGGAAGCAGCAGAAGCAGAAGTGCTGCAGCCGCCTCCATGTAGCTGCTTCAGAGCTCCCAGCCTGCAGACTGCAGGGAGGCCAAGAAATCATTCAGAGTCCAAGTGCTTTTGTGTTGAGCAGCCTGGATCCAGATCATGGTCTTGGGTGGTGGTCCTGGGGTGCATTTTCAGTCAGCCAAAGCTGGTGGGGGCTGCAAAAAAATGACAGCCCCCTAATAATTCTGGCAGCTGGGAAAACCCCAGTGATTTGGGACAGAGCTTTCCCCTCTGGAAGCAGAGTTCCACAGTGCTAAAAAATCATTGACTGGCCATCATTAGCAGGCAAAGGAAGCAAAATAAGAACAGCAACCAAACTCTAGATTCCTTCTTTGGGGACAAGAAGGATCAAAGTATGGAATGGGAGGAAGACAACAGAGTCAGAATTCCATCACCAAAAGCTTCCAAGAAACATGAAGACTGCTTAAAAGCTAGAGATCAGCTTAAGAAGGATTTTGAAAACCAAATGAGAGAAGTGGGGGAAAAATTGGGAAGAGAAATAAGAATGATGCAAGAAAATCATGAAAAGACAGTCAACAACCTGACTGAAGAAAATAACACCTTAAAAACTAGATTAACTCAAATGGCAAAAGAGGCCCAAAAAGCCAATAAGGAGAAGAATGCCTTAAAAAGTCAACTTTGCCAGATGGAAAA
>JAQQSU010005736.1:0-13716 GCA_028627135.1 Pseudochirops cupreus | reverse complement strand
CATAGGAGAGAGCAGATTGGGGGAAGGGTTATACAAGGGGATGGCTGTTTTGAGGGGGGAGTAGGGGAAAGATGGGGAGAAAATTTGTAACTCAAAATCTCGTGGAAATGAATGATGTAAACTAAAACAAATAAAATAAAATGTTAAAAAAAAAAGAAAAAAAAGTTCTGTTTATGATCCACAATCCAAAGTTATTTGCCTGTAACTATTCCTCCCCTATTGAACTCTCCTCTTCCCACCTGTTTAATCATTGAATATGATATATTACTACATCAAACTCCTTGTGTGTTTATAATTTTGTATTCAACCATCTGCTTTCTCTGTTTTTAGATTAAAGTTCTCTTGCTCGGATCCAGTAGCCTGCAGAGAAATATATATTTTACTATTTCACTTTGGGACATCCTTTACTTGGGTTTTATGACCTTCCCAATCCACAACAAAGAGAGAAAAAAAGGAAGGGCAAAAAACCGTACTGGTCATTATGGCCATCAGAAGAGTATCCTTCTTCCCATTGCTGCACACAGAGAAGATGAGAAGCTTTATTATCCCTCCTGAAAGGAAAAAGATGACACAGACCAAAAGATATTTCCTTCTCTATTGCCCATCAAGAAAAAAAAAAAGAGAAATGAGCCTATTGTTCCATTGCTCACCAGAAGGACAGAACAGAACCAAGAAACTTCCATCCTCTGGCCTGCAAGAAAGAGACAGAAGAAAAGGGGAAAAAAAATTGACCTCAAATGATCCCCATCTTTGAATCCTGACCACTACTTCCAATCAAGTAGGGAGTCTCATGATGGAATTCTCAGGTCTACTATGCTTCTTTTCCTTAGCAGTTGGATGTATGATACCATCTATATTACCCATTCTGAAGAACACTTTTGAAGGTTAATGGGAGTATCTTTTCAAAGCACAGGTGAGTTTTGTATCAACAAGGTCTGGGGCTATTAAGTTACTTTCTCAGTCCAGTGAACCTTACTTTCTAGCAAAAGTTTGTTGGTTTTTTTCCCCCTGGCTTGACCCAAGTAGAGGAAGGATAAATCATTGCTTCCCCTCCTCATCCCAAAAACTGAAAGGTAACAATATTAGATTATAATGATTATATTGCCTGAGCAGAGCTAACCCTCCATCCTCTTGAGACAGATTAGTATTCTCTCTTCTGATTCTTTGTGTTTATTGTATTCCCTTTGTAACATTTTTTCCCATTTTTTACCTTTAAAATAAATTATAAATCATTACAGCATAAAGTAATTCCTCTAGCCCATGCATTCTTTTGAAAAAAATATTTATTTACTTTTAGTTTACAACATTTAGTTCCACAATTCCTTGAGTTCCAAATTTTCTCCCCCTTCTTCTCCTTACTCCTCCTCCCCCCTCCCACGGTGCCATGCAATCTGACATAGGTTCTAAAAACACCTTCACTTTAAACATTAGTCAAGTTGTAAAGAAGAATTATAACCAATGGAATGAACAATGGGAAAGAAGAGACAAAACAAAACAAAAAGAGAGAGAGTAAGTAGTTTGCTTCAATCTGCATTTAGACTCTATACTTCTTTCTCTGGATGTGGATAACCCTTTCCATCATGAGTCTTTTGGATTTGTCTTATTGTGTTGCATTGCTGAGAGGAGCCCAGTCTAGCAAGTTCAGTCATTACAGATAAGATATATCTGTAATTGCGTACAAAGTTCTCCTGATTTTGCTGTCCTCACTCAGCATGTTTGTATAAGTATTTCTCGGTTATTATGAAGTCCATCTGCTCCTCATTTCTTATAGCACAATAGCATTCCATTACATTCATATACCACAGCTTGTTTAGTCATTCCCCAATTGATGGGCATCCCCTTGATTTCCAATTCTTTGCTACAACAAGAAGAGCCGCTATAAATATTTTTGAACATACGGGTCCTTTTCCCACCTGTATAATCTCTTTGTAGCTCATGTATTATCAACCTGGGATCCGTAAAATATGTGTGTGTGTGAGTGTATTATACACACATATATTATATTTCAACATAATTATTTTCCTTTGTATTATCTATTTTATTTTATTTCATTCATTTGGAAACATTATTCTGAGAAGTGATCCATAGGCTGCACCAGACTTCTCCACCAGTTTTTGTTCCTGACAAAAATAATGAAGAATCCCTATTCTAGCCCTTTCATTTTTATCTGAATTATAGGTGTCAACCTATATTTGTTTACAGGCAAGTTGTCATGGACGTTTATTAAACATCTACTATAATCCATATAATATTTTTAAAGTGCCTAGTTCAATGACTGCCACACAATAGATGCTATATAAAGTTAGTTGTCATTGCTGTTGTTATAATTGTGATTATTAATTACCAGGACTGTGCTAAACACTGAAGATATAGAGAAAAAACAGTTTTAAATGAAACCAAAAAAGGTAGTAAATTAGTGCCTGTTTTCAAGGAACTCATAGCCTAATGAGAAAGACAACATGCAAACAATTTTGTACAAACAAGATACAGCAGGGGAAAATTGGAAATAATCTTAGCATAATCTCCACAGGTCACTTAAATATTCCTTCTCACTTTCTGAAAATGAGTTCTCTAGTAAAAGAATCACAGAAACTCCAAAGTCAAAGGAGGTCTTATATTAGAACCACTGCAAAATACTACTAAACAAGAATTTCTCAACAATATTCTTGACTAGTGGTCATCCAACCCTTGCTTGAATACCTCAGTAAAGGGGTATCTTACTACATCCAGAAGCAACCAATTCTACTTGTGGATAGCTCTAAATGTTTGAAAGATTTTCCTTATATCAAACTTAGATATTCCTTAAATATTAAATTAAATATTCTTCTTTTCAATATCCATCTTTTGCTCTCATTTGAAACCTTTGAGTTCAAGTAGAAAAATTCAAATTATCCAGTTCTATTACCATATCCTCAAAAAAGACCTTACTTAATGATCCTTTCCAACTAATAGTGCTCCCACCCCCCCAAATTATGACTTAAATGTATTTTGTATATTCTTATCTGTGTTTATCTCATTTTCTTAGTAGTATGTAAGCTACTTGATGGCAAGGGACTTTCTTAATTTTTTGTTTTGTTTTGTTTTGTTTTTGAATTTACAGCATCAAACATAATGCCTACCACATAGTAGGTACTAATAAATACTATTTCGTTGGTAGGTCTTGTGACTACTTTAGATGTCTAAATTTCTCCATTTTATGATGATAACCATGTTCACAGATTTTGGGGATGCATTCAATAGGGATCCTGAGAGCCCCTAGGCACTGTCTATAGTCCTATACTTGTATTCCACAAATAGAACTCTAAATTTTAGTGTGCACATTTAAAAACCCTAGGATTTCTCCATGCTAAATCAGCTTTAAAAAGAATAGTTCTAGTCTTGATTAGTTATGATATTTTTAGTGCTCAGTTTTAATGACATGAACTATATACAAATGTAGAAATGTACATCTGCTATTCTTCCCATCCTTACTCCTTGAGAAATTATATCCTTACTCCAAAAAATTCCTGAGCCCCACCCCCCAACCCCTAAATCACTGGCTTACATACATTCTTCATGGAATCCCCAAATTTGTATGCCCCTAAAGTTCATTTTAGAGTTCATTGGAATTTGCAACTAGTTCTCTCAAGGAAGTAATGTTGTAAATAATGGTTAGTTGGCCAAGTTGACCCATTTCACTCATAATGTAGCATCTCTCTTAGCCTTAGTTTGCTCATTTGTAAAACAAAATGGTTTGGCGAGATATTTTCTATCTGTCTTCTTGCTGAAACAACCCACAATTCTATGAGGATGGTTCTTGATATAGCTATAGGTAAAGGTGAAACTTCAAAATAGATGCTATAGTTTTGGGACCTCTTCATCTCTTTTCTGATACTCTTCTTTCAAAGACTCTAATGTCCTTTAATTATCCTGAAACCCCACCATTAGTATTGTTGTAATTATGATTATTAGCTACATTATTGCAGTCTCCTTAATTCAGATTGGTAGGGCAATTATTACTTCTTTTTATGAGGATGTTCATCAACCCAATGAATTTTTACTTAGAATTTCAGTCAGTGTGATAAAGCATAGGAAACTTTTCAGTCTATATATAGGAAAACAGGTTTAGGCACACATGATCAACTCTATATTCATGCTGAACCTGCTTGGCTGTCTACCACTGGGGTCACATACTCTAATCTGTTGTCTCTTACAATTTCCCCATCTTTTCTGTGTCTGTATCCACAGATTATTTTTTAAGCTGTAGATGTTCATAGTGATTCTCATGGATGTGGTAACAAGTTTTTTCATGAAGTTGGGAAGGATATAGCAAGATAGAAAGTCACTCTTAGTATCTATCATAGTTTAAGAGCTGACCTCTAACTCTACCCCTATCTCTGCTCATTGACACTCGACACATCTTTGAAAGCCCAGATTACATGCTTCCTTTTCTCATTTTGTGTGTCAACAATGTTCATCTGATCTCATAGAATGTTTTTTTACCTATCTTGTGTTCTAATTTTATTATTTTATTTATGTAAATGCCTAAGTTTCTTTACTAAATTTTACTCTTCTGGAAGGTAGAGATGTGATATGTGTGTATACATACATACATATATACATACATATGTGTGTGTGGATATATATATATATATTTTTTTTCTCTTTAATTTTTTTTAAACCTTTCTCAAGGAAGCAATGTGACATAGTGGATAGAAATCTGGCCTCAAAACCAGAAGACCTGGGTTAAAGGCCTACACTGAACACAATGACTTTATGATCCTGGGTAAGTGACATATCCTTTCAGCATTCTAGGCAGCATTGTAAGATTATAAATTGTAGAGATGGTTCTGACTTGCAATGAGAGAATTTTCTGAACTGGTAATTCCCCGTACAAAAGAAATCACAGGTCCTACTCCTATCTTATCTCTTCATACAGTACTGTGGACATAGCAGCTTAAAAAATATTTGGTGAATGAATGCAGAGTATTTGTCAATGCCCATGATTCATTTAAATCATGACAGTTTTATAATTTTAATAAACTACAGGGAAAGAGATAAGGTTACTTGTTGAGAATTTGAAATAAAGCACTCCACCATTGAGACAATTCATGGTACCCAATCACATGTAGGTTACAGTTCACTTCAGTCCACATCCTCCAGGCTTGGCACATTCTAGCTTACTATATAATTATAATATGCCAGACATAAAGTTGAAGGCCAGGGGCTAATTTTTCTCTGATGTGTTTTTTGATATAAATGAGCACTGGAGGCAGAAAATATGATGTTCTAGTCCCTTATTAACAGAATCAAAATCTAAGTAACTTGCTCAAAACCAACTCTTTGATGTAATTTATGACTCTAAGCAAAATACTGCTCCAAAGCATCATTATAAGAATGAATAAGAGTTATTAAGAAGTCCAAGTTGTGCAAGCAAAATATATTTTCAAAAAAGACCTTAAATAAAATATATACATATATAGGGTGTGTTTGTATGTATATTATATATGTACAAATATGTGTATACTCAAAATACTGTATATATGCATAGTGTTTTCAACATATGACAAGTGCAGGTTTATGCTAATTGATTAAACACTATTTGAATGCATCAGATACTTAGATTAACTGAGCTAGGGTGGACTGGGGCATCAAGATGTGTTCATAGGCAGTGAGGAGCAGTTGAGAAGATAACTGATAAATCCATGAGGCCTAGTTCCCACTCTTGTACTAACTGGATATGTGGCCTTAATAAAATATCATTTCATCTAATTGGGCCTCAGATGACTCATATGTAAAATGAAAGGTTGTATCTAGAAGGTCAAGGTTGCTTCTAGCTCAGAAATCATGTCTAGTCTTGCCCACAATTCTGCCCACTTTGACTCAGTAGACCTAAACTAATAGATTAATAAATTCATATGCTGAAACCATGATAATTACTATAATTGCATGATGATATGATCTAGCATATAATAAACCATCAGCATTCCATCTTCATTCATGCAGTGCTTCATTGTGGTTTTAAATCTGACCCCGATTTATTGAAAACTGCACCGTCAATGTACAAGTTTTACTAGTCAACATGGTAAAAAGATTTTGATTATAGGTGTGGTTATGGACTGTGTCTGCTGTTCAAGAATCATTGTAATTAAGTGCAGAGATAGAGCTCCATTAAATAATCAGAAGTAGAAAAATATTGATTTTTAAGACAATATAAGCTGGTAGCCAAAACAATGGAAAATATAACAAAATGCACTATATAATTACATAAATTATATATAGTATATAAAATATAATAATTATATATATGAATTACATATATGTAGTCAAAGTACATTTTGCAATCTTTTTCATTGTGGGATGTGTATGTGTGTGTGTGTGTGTGTGTGTGTGTGTGTGTGTGTGTGTGTGTGTGTGTATGTGATCCAAACATTCTCATCTCTATAAAAACTTCATGCCATAGGTCTTGGTATAAACTGATGCCATAGATCTTGATGAAAATATACAAAGAAAATAAGCAATTTTCCTAAATCATTTTTAACAAAATGTTATTGATGCATTTTAGAAATAATTCTTGATACATTTTATTGACTTCTTGATTCTTTTAGCAAAAACCAAAAACATTTAAATAAAACTATCCTTCCTCCTGCCAAAAAAAGTCATCATTTAGCTACCATTATTCAATACCCATTTTTCAACTCTCCAAAGAGAGGGAAATGTTTTTCATCATCTGTTTTTTGGAACTAAAACTTGTCATCAACTTGATAAAATAGTTGAATTTAGCCAGCTGATAACTTTGTTTTCCTTTAAATTATTATATTCATGTTTATGATATTGTTTCTTACGTATAATTTCTCTACAATAAATCACATATTTATAATATAATTCCATTTTACAATAAATCACATATTTCAGTAACAATTAGCTGAGAGGTATAGACACTTATAATTCTATTATATCTACTGAAAAGAAAAAAAATGATTTGGTGGAAGGGTAACAACAAAAACAATGCCTTAAATATTCTCCACAAATATGATTTCTTCAATTTCTATGTTAAATTCCATTAATCTATTTATGATAACTCTATCAAACTGTCTGTTGAGTTTGGACATTACTTGCAGATTGACAATAATCTGGACTTCAAGTAGGGTTGAAGGAGCTTGCTGCTTAAAAAACCCATCTTTTAAAAGTCACTATATTCCAGGTATTGCATGCATTACGGACTATGGAAAAATCATATCAGACTATTAATCCAAAAGGTAATCAGTCACAAAGTATACTGTAGATGTAAATAGAATATACCATATTACCAGTGAGGGCTTGCATATGAAATGTGGTGTATAGTACATTGTTAAACACACATATGCTTTATGAATGAAAAAGTAAATTAGTCATATAGTGAGTGACAACAGATGGACCTTCTGAATTATAAAACGGCACTCAAATATTATTTTAAAATATTCTTTAGAATATTGGGTTTATTTACTCACATTTTTATGAAAAAAATGACAAGGGTAAGAAATCATGGAAAAATTATAACTGATACCAATTTAAGACATATCCCCAAATGATGCCTATGAGGATCTATGTGTTTCTATTACAGTTTTAAATTCTTCTCATCTTCCTATTCAGTGGAATTAACATAGGTGCAGTTGTTGGATGTCATTATCCTGTTTTTAATTAATATCTGTTGGAATATTGTACAAGTTGATACACTTTTTTTTTTATAGTAATCAAAGTAAAATTTGAGGATGTAGGCTCATCTCCTCTGGGCTCTTTTTGGAACAACTACAGTAGTAGACAGAACAATCAATGTGACATGTGCCTGATTTTATTCCCATCTAGCTTAAATCACCTCTGTTATGTATTTACATTTTGAGAGTTTTTCATTCCATATGGCTTGGAAATTATGCAAAAACGTTTAAAAACATTGATCAATATTATGTCTAGGCAATTGCAAGTTTTTTTTTTCCTTCTCTTGTCACATGCTCTAGTTCCAATACATTTAGGAGCTTGAAATTCTAATGTGGGGATTTATTGTTTACTAGTTTATGAAGACAGTGAACTTTCGTGGTTTAATTCTGGCCACTTGATTACGTATTTCTAGATAATTGATAAATATGATTTTTCTTTTTTGACAACTTACAGATATACACACACACACACACACATATCACACAGGGTTGTTTTGTTTTAATCATTCTATTGAAAAAAAATCTACATTGTTCTATAGGTTCAGGATTCTAAAAGGTGAATTTTTCTAATCATCAGCAAGGAACGAACTGAACTCATATTACTTTCATGAACCCCTCCATTTCTAAACACATGTGCTTGGTCCAGACGTTTGTTAATATATTTTGTCAGATAGATTCATGAGAATTTTACTCATTGAGGGCCCTTTAATTCCACACACAGATCTTAATCATTTCAGAGGCTCCATCTAGAACTAAAGCAATATTAGATAAATTTGATCCACACAGTACTGTGTCTTCATCATCAGTTTCTACTATTGCTCTATAAAGTGGTATCTGTTCCAGAAGTATATTTTTATGTTTTTTAACCCTTAATCATGCAGGACCTCTAATAATTCTCTCCCTCCCTTTTTTTTTTAAAAAGTCTTACTATTTCTATTTACTCAGGATATTTACATTTACTTGGTATAGCAAACGCTATGTTTTATTATTATTGTATAAATTTTTGTTTAGATAATATCTAAATCCCTTGTCTTTCATTTTACTGTTTCAAAGGTGAAGGATGAGACTGGTATTGCAAAAGTGTTGATTGTTCTAATGTTTTTTTTTTCTTGCCATTTAATTTCATGTTGCCAGTAAGGCTCTTGGCATTCATGCCCACAACTTTTTTCTTCTCCATGATTCTTGCCTGAAGAGCAGGGTATTTATAGATTTCACTTTAGTCCATGATTTCTATTTTACTCCATAATTCAAAATAAAAGTCTTCAATATCTATTTTTTTTGCTCGGTATTTACTGAGTCTAAACAACATTTTGATGCAACTAGTGAAAATTCCCATGTGATGAAGAAACTATTTAATGATTTTAGATAGAGTTATAGAACTTAATGCAATTGAAATACATCAATTCATTCATGCTATGTCATGGCAAAATTCCATATTTGATTTGGAAGCCATATTCAGTGCTATTCAGGAGATGATGTGAGCTTAGGGGTAGAAAATCATTAATTAATTTTTAGTGTGTCTCCATGAATGATCCTGTGTTTTATATCAATTGTTCTTGATATTATTTAGGTTTTAAATTAAAATGAAATTTTCAAGTTTTCCATGTAAATAAAGGTTTCCACATTCTTAGTATATTGAAATCTATTCTGTATAGGTGTAATATGTGAATAAATCATGAAAACATTTTGCAGTAAACCATAGAAGCAATACAGATATTATGTCACTCCTCTTTTTTCTATTCTCTTTTTTTCTATCCTCCTCCTCCTTTCCTTTCTCCTTTGTGTTATCTTACCTTTTTCCTTCCTCTTTTCTTTTTGCCTTCTACTCATTTCTATCACATTACCTTTCCCTTCTTCCTCCTATCATTTTGGTTTTTTTTCTTTCTTTTCCATCTATTCTCATCTACTTTCTCTTCTTTCGGGTTGTCATTTGCTTCCTTTTTCTTTTGCCCAGTAATGGTAATAATTACTCACATTTATATAGCACAATTACCCTTTAATAGATGCTTATTGATTGATCAATAAAGCACTTTTCTTTTGGACCCATGATTTCATTGGTGTAGTCCCCATTCTGGGAACTTTCTCTGTCAAAAGGGATCAGCAATTCTTCTGCAACTCCTAATCTTATAGAATAACCTGGGAGCACTAAAATGATTTGTCTAGAGTTGTTCTTTATTGTTTATTTATACCCAAGGTGAAACCTCCGACTACATGATAAACAGGAGTCCATAATCAACAATGAGTTGAAATATCTACTTTAGAGGTGCTACAGAATTATTGACTTTGCCTACAATGTAGTGTTATGATATCTGCCACAGTTTTTTGTTTAATATTATTTCTGTGGCTTCCTTATAGTATTGTGGCATTTCCTTGGAAAATTTTACATTTCCACCTGAACACCTTGATTCAAGCTCTTCTTCAGACTGCCTTCCCAACTTATGCTCTATTCTCACCTTTAAATGCCAAGTTATTACCTAGAAGACGCAATTTAACTCTTCATTAGCATCCATGCAACCTATGAACAAAACTTAGAGCAGTGGTTCTCAACCTGTGGGTCATGACCCCTTTGGGGGTCAAATGACCCTTTCACAGGGGTCACAGGGGTCACCTAAGACCATCAGAAAACACATATTTCCAATGGTCTTAGGAACCAAGACACCAATCCTCTATTCATCTCCGGGCAGGTCTGTCCACATGCAGATATGCTCATATATGAGTATTAAAGGGTTGCGTTATTAGGAAGGTTGAGAACTGACTTAGACAGATAGCATGGTTAGTGTGTTTGATAGAATACTGGGTTGGAGTTAGCATTTGGATTCTCCCTCTGAGACTTGAGTAATCATTGGCAAATCACTTATTGTCAATGAGCCTCAGTTTCCTCATCCTGAAAAAGAAGACTGGACTAAATGGCTTCTAAATTTCTAGTTCTAAATCTAGGATCCTTTCATCTTATGTTTAGATCATTGGTTTTCTATGGGGCAGGTGATTTTGATTGGAGTAGAAAGAAGTCAGATGAGTGAGATACTATTGAGAATGGATGAAATTCCAGAGTCAGTGGGCAATTAGCCTGGGCTAGAATAATATTACCGAGTTCCTTTGGGAGAAGGGATTGGTAGTCAAAGGGAGAATTATGAAGACAAAACTTAGATCCTCCAAAAGTTGATTGAAACTTAGCCCGGGGTAAAATGGTACTGTTACCTCATTTGGAGTGCATTCACATGTCTAAAAAGCAGTTTGATGTAGTTACTAGGAGTCAGGGAACCTGAGAATGAGTCCCAGCCCTGGCAAGTGTAAAGTATTGAATCTGTACAATTTCTTCCTCTGTAAAAGGAAGCTAGATGGTATGTTAAATAGATTGCTGGACTTTGAGTCAGGAAGCTCTGCCTATGAATTTTGCCTAAGATGTTTATATTCTTGTGTAACCCTGCCAAATCATAACTTTTCTCAGACTCAGAGTCCTCTATAAAATGGGGGTAATATTTCCCAGGGTATTGTAGTAAGGGTCAAATGACATAACACAGGTAAAGCTCTTTGCTAACCTTAAAGGTTATCATTGATACTAATAATTTTTATGTACACTAGTAAACATATAAATAATTATAGGATAATTCCATAAATATTATAATAATTATTATAAACATTATATGACTATTACCACTATCACCACCACCACCACCACCACCACCACCACTACTACTACTGCTACTGCTACTACCATTATCACTACTATACTAATAACTTTCCTATGACCTACCACACAAAGTTATCATTGAAGATATTTAGAAAACTGAAATGTTACAATAGCATGAGGAGTTTATTTTCCATTGTTTTCATGATCCATACAAAGGTGAAATCACCTTCCTTTTTCCATGTATACTCTTTGAAGGTGCAGTTAGTCTGCTTGCAGCCTTCAAGGCCATGAAACTGTTTTACCTTTTAACATGTCTGCCCAGTCTCCTGATGTTCTTCGTCACCACCACCTTTATCTTTATCTTATTTTATCTTATTTTTATCTTTATCTTATGTCCTATTGAAATGTGATTTCTTAGGAATGAAGTTCCAACTCTAGCTGTCTGTCAGACTGACCTTTTGCTTATGTTGTAAAGAGGAAGGCATCTTGAGGACTCTTTAGATTTAATATTCAATATCTAGTTATTTCTATCTGAAGACCTTATTCCCTAGTGCCTAGTCACCTTGAGTCTATGCTTTGTATTCCTGAGTCTTTTTGTCTATTACCAATATTCTGAGACCTATTTTTAAAAATTTCTTTCATTAACTCTACCTCTCCTGGTTCTGACTCCAAGTATTTAGCAGATTCTTCTTGCTTCACCCTGGTTGATCGGTAGCTCAAGGCCTGGATACCTTGGCCTGCTACTGCTTTCTATCCATCCCTATTATAGTCTTCACATCTCATAGTACTTTTCTGTTGTAGGGCTACTGCTTATACATTTGTTTGTTTTGGGTAGAGACTTACCAAAATATCCAACAAATATTGTAAAACCTAGAATTTTAATATGATTCTCTCTGTCTTTCTTTCTGTCTCTGTTTCCCTGTCTCATTTTCCCTCTCCTCTCACTTAAAAACATTTACGGGGGATGGAGCCAAGATGGTGGAGTAAAAGGAGGAACTGGCATGAGCTCCCGCACCAACTACCTCCAATACCTGTAGGAAATGAGTCTAAACAAATTTTAGAGCTACAGAACCCATAAAGTGACAAAAGAAAACAAATCTCCTGCTGAAGGTAGCCTGGCAGGCTGAAAGGAAGGGTCTATCACTCCAGCCTGGGGACTAAGCAGTCCCAAGTGAGCCGTGGGTCCAGACCCTGGGTGGCCCCAAACCAGTGGCACAGACCAGCTGGAGCATAGTTCAGGAGAGTGAATCACCAGCAGTTGCGGTGGTTTCCAGAATTCTCAACCCATAAATGACAAAGAGAAAGTAAAAGGTGAGTAAGGAAGTCTGTTGGAACTTGGTGGAGAATAGTGCAGTCCAGCCTGTGCCCCTTGAGTGGCAGAGGTGGCAGAGGCATGGTTACTGAAGCTGCTGCCACTTGGCTGCCTCTGGAGCTCTTAGCCTGCAGATTTTAGGGGGACCAAGTAACCATTCAGAGGAGAATCACTCTTGCTTTGACCTGCTTGAATCTGGTTGCAGTTTGGGGTGGTGGTCCTGGGGTGAGGAATAATAGCTGCCAGAGTCTGTGGTGGCCGTAGAGTGAGAACCCTCTTCATAGCTCTGGCAACTGTGAAAACCTCACCAATTTGAGACATAGTTCTCTCCACTCTGGAGAAAGTGTTCTACCAGGGCAAAGAGCTCAAAATTCAAGTAATTGGCTGGCAAAATGAGCAATCGGACCACTGAAATCCTTTTTTGGGGACAAAAGAGATCAAAATATGGAATCAGAAGTAGACAACAAAGTCAAAACTCCTTCATAAAAAGCTTCCAAGAAAAATATGAATTGGTTACAAGCCATGGATCTCAAGAAGGATTTTAAAAATCAAGTAAAAGAAGTGGAGGAAAAATTGAGAAATGAGAATGATGCAAGAAAATCATGAAAAGTGAGTCAACAGCCTCCATTGTAACAGTTATCCCTAGCCTCTTCTATATGAGATGATTAACCCCATTCTGTCTCTCTCTGTCTCCTTTCATTCTATTCCTCACCCACCTCTTAATTACACCTTTTAAAATATCATCCCATCCTATTCAATTGATCCTGTGCCCTCTGTCTACATACACATAAATACCTGCGCTCACATATGTATTCATATGCATATGTACTATCCTATATAGACATATGTGTATGTATATATATATATATATATATATATATATATATATATATACACATTTATATTCCCTTCACCTATCCTCATACTGGGAAAAGTTTCATAAGTTATAATTCTCATTTTTCCATGTTGGCATGTAAACAGTTCAACTTTGATAAGTTCCTTATCATTTCTTTTCCATGTTTACCTTCTCATGCTTCTTATGTTTGAATGCCAAATTTTCTGTTCAGTTGTGGTTTTTTCCTCAAGAATGCTTGGAAGTC
>JAQQSU010005735.1:0-13717 GCA_028627135.1 Pseudochirops cupreus | reverse complement strand
CTAGTTGACACAGTGGCTAGAGTGCTGGACCTGGAGCTAGGAGGACCTGAATTCAAATGTGACCTCAGAAATTTACTAGCTGTGTGATCCAGAGTAATTCACTTCACCCTTATTTCCTCAGTTTCCTCATCTGTAAAATGAGCTGGAGAAGGAAATGAAAAACCACTCCAGTGTCTCTGTCAAGAACCCCAAATGAATCACAGAGATTTGGACCCAACTAAAATGACTGAACAACATGGACCAGGCACTATACTAAGCACTGGGGATCCCAATACAAGCAAAAAGAAAAAAGAAAAATGACAATCCCTCCCCTCAAGAAGCTTGCATTCCCATGAGGGAAAGACAACACATGAAAGAAAACTAAGGAGCAGATGGAGAAAGTATCCACTTGAGGGGAAGTGGTGGCAAAGTTCAGAGAGTCAGAATCCCCCAGAAAGAGGAATGAAACATGCCCTCCAAATGGCCCAGACCATCTTCAAAATAGAGACTTCTGGGAGGAATTCATCAATATGAGAAGGGGCTAGCATGGCAGAAAGGAAGGGAAAAAGGTAGAAAGAAAGGTCCTCCCTTACATTAGGCACTAAATGCTGAGCACTTTGAACTCAAAGAATAGGGAAAGAATAGCCCTGGAGGGACTCATTTTCTGGGACTTATTTTAATATCTCTCTCATTTCTCTAGGAAATAGTACAAAATCCAGAATTCATTCTTGGAGGAGCCACAAGAACTGATATTTGTCAAGGGGAACTTGGTGAGTGTATTTTCTTCTGTCGGCAACCCAAAGAGCTGAGCTTAAACAGATATACCATTCTCAAAAGTGTTTCACCAAATAGTGATGGAAATGGGTGCCCACTGAGTAACAGGAGCTGTAGCAAGAGAAGACAGTGTGATATAGCAGGAACAACAAATGACATAGAGCCAAAGGAGCTAGATTTGGATTCCAGCTCTGCTCCTCACTTCATCCCTCTCAACCTCAGTTTCTTTATCTGTAAAAGGAAAATGTTGGATCAGATGATCTCTAACGTCTGTTTCAGCTCCTAAGCCTAAGACTGAATAACCATTCATTTCCTCAGCACCCCCTGGGTTTGATCCTGATCAATATGGAATACAAGTACCTGATCTAAATTACCTTTATTAATAATTATTTTCTCTTATTTATATAAAGCCACAAATTCCACTGGACAATGTGATGAGACAAAACTGTATTTTTGAAAATGCAAAGTTATGCCCTGAAATGGTGCCAAATTACAAAAACCCAATTTCTTACATTTAAAAAATGGCTATTCCACAAATTCATTGTGAACTTGACCCTACCTCAGTTTCTGTATGTTCTAAATCAGAGATATTAAATGCAGTACCTAACATGGAGTCCACAATATTCCCCAATGAATCAGATCAACATGTAATTGGGAAATATTCAACAAACTAAAAAAAATACAATATGGCATAGATGATGTTAGTATGTGGTTTTCTAGGTCATCATGCTGCTCACAAATTATACTTACGTGAACCTTCTTTCTAGTTGAGTTTGACCCCACCATTCTAAATCACCGCTATCCCCCGACCCCACACAATTTACATATATTACTAATGCCAGGTATATCTTCACTGGCACACTCAAAGCCGATTATGTGCCTCACTTTTCTAATTTGTGACCGGACCAGTCCCTGAACCACTTGCTATATCAAAGGTGACTTTAAAAACTCACTGGTAGAGCAAAAGAAAAATACTTGAAAGTAGGAGAATAAATGATCTCTACTTTCTCTGTCCCCTGCTTCCTTTCATTAAAATTAAAGACAATCCTGAGGCTTATACAAAATTAGAGCAACCTAAGATTACTTTGTATACAGGATACAGAATCAGAGGATCCATGTTTAAATTCCAGTTCTTCTACTTACTAACTGTGTGTCCTTGGGCAAAATACCTAACCTCTCTGGGCTTCCTTTTCTTTGTGACTATGAAAACCCTTCCAACTCTAAATCTATGACTTCATACTCCCATATGACATTGACTATTTCAGATTTCAGATAAGAACTGGAGTGAAATTTAACATTTTACAATTTATGGAAAATGAAGTTTCCTAAGAAAATTAATAGTGCAATCTAGAGAACAAGGAGAACAAACTATTTTCAAGGATTTTAGAGGGATATATATATACATATACCAATACACATATACATATATATATGCATAGATATAGATATATACATACACATATCAGACAGACAGACAGACAGATGTATCAATTGTGTGTCCTTGGAAAGTCATGTAACCTGAGTTTCCTAATATGTGAAATGAGGGGTGGGAAGTAGGTGGAGAAGAAGAGGTAACTAGAGCATCTCTAAGATGTTAGAGGCAACTAGATGACACAGTGGGTAGAGTCCTGGGCCTGGAGTAAAAAAAAAAAAGCTGAGTTCAAGTTCTGACTCACACCCTTACTATCTGTGCAACAATGAGGCAAGTCATTTAACCTTGGTTAGCCTCAGGTTCTTCATCTGTAAAATGGCGATAATAATGGTACTTAACTTCCAAAGCTGTTATTGAGGATTAAACTGAGATATTTGTAAAGTGCTTAGGCACAGTGCCTAGTACAGTGCAAGTGTGATATAAATGCTGGCTATTATTATAGAAGTGCAGCCGGGAGACACAGTGGATAGAACACTCAGACTGGAGTGAAGAAGACCTGAGTTCAAATCTGATCTCAAATAGTACTAGTTGTGTGGCCCTGGGTGAGTCACTTAACCCTGTTAGCCTCAGTTTCCTCATCTGTAAAATGAGCTGGAGAAGTAACTGGCAAATCACTAGAGTATCTTTGCCAAGAGAGTCCCAAATGGGGACGCAAAGAGTTACACATGATTGAAAAAACACAATAACAACATCATTATTATATTTTTAAGTTCTAGATTCTTTCAGTTTTTGGCTATATCAGATCTACTCATTCATCAGTGGAAGGATTTCTACTAATTTATACTTTGTTAAAATAGTTTGACCTCGTCTACATGCCAAAATTGTATAAAATTGAATTTTTAAAAATTCTACAATTCAGACTTCCTACCTGTTTGAACTGATCTCCTGAATTAATAAGATATTAGACATTAAGTGGGAGGCCAGATCCTGTCCCTTTCTATTTCTTTCCTCCATATCTTAGAAGTCCCTAAGGCATCCTACTTTCTGAGTTGGAAAGGACCCTGAAGATCATCTACTCCAACCCTCTACTTTTATAGCTGAGGAAACAGACCCAGAAAAATAAAGCGACCTGCTCAAAGTTCTACTGCTTCTTAGTGGCAAACCCAGGATTAAAATCTAGAATTTATGACTTCCAATACAGTGTACTTGTAGAAAAACGTTTCTAGAGATTTAAGATTAAAAAAAAGTTTCCTGGCTTATAACACTGGATAGTACATATTTCTGAAATGACCAACCTCGTATTTAACCTTTGATGAAGTTGGTGCCACCATCTAGAAACAACGTATGAGGTGTTGCCCATCTGATTCATTTGGTTGGACCAATCCAATTACAAAGCAACTTTTTCTAGAGTCTTGTAGGATGTGACATGAACATCTGACTCACCTCCTCAGCTGACAGTCTAAGGCATCTTTGCTTGAGTAGGCATGAGCTGCTTCACCTTAACTCAAGGAAATAAATTCTTTATTTGGCTAAAAATGAGCAAGTCTTTACAGCTTGGAGACTGAAAATAGGATGTTACTCTCTTACCATAATCTCCAGCTAACTTTTAGCTACACCCCTCTCAAGTTGGAGATGAAAAAACAGGAGTTTCTGCATTATCCCTCTCTGTAACTGCCACCCAACCCAAATAGAGTGGGTATGAACACTATCCTCTGTGCTGTTTCTTACCTATAATTGTTAATTCAAATAGGATGAAAATGAACACTAATCTCTGTGTTGACATCTCCCTGTAACTGCCACAGGGTGCACATAATTTCAACCAAAGAACTAACAAAACACCAGAAAACCCCCGAAGACTGAGCAGAGAAGCTGGAGCAGCTGGAGGTCTGATAGTCAAGGTCATAAACATTCTATGACTTCTAAGGTCACAGGAAACCAGGAATGGGAATAACCCAGAGCTGGGCTTCCTGGTTTCATTTCTCATTGTTTATCTTTTGCTTGTAAACCTTTCTCTACCAGGATGAGGTGGTTTTCTCTGAAGCCTAGAGGGTATATGGACATCTGGTAGATGGTATATTTCTCACAAATCCACATCGGGTCAAATGAGTGTAATCCTTCTCTACCCCAACTCCCCTCAGTGATGACTACTGGCATGCCAGCAATTCCACTGTGACTATGAGACAACAAACATCTGGATGAAAAATTGAGGCAGCAGTCCATTCCATTGATTATCTGGCTATTTCCAGATATCCACATTCGAATATTTTGCATCCTCTCCTGTTTCCTAGAACCTGCCACAGTGATTATGCACATAGTAGGTACCTAAATGAATATTTATTGAATAAACATGTTTGAATCTGGGTATCTGATGTGGTATTGAGAAAATACCTCTATATTTGTCTTAATCGTTCAGCCACATTCCACAAGTACAGACAAAATAGCAAAATCTTAAAAATTTCAGATAATTGAAAACAGCCTCACATTCTGATCCACTCTTAAATCCAACAAAAACATTATAAGATCAATACAGTGCTACACGAGTAGGGGGAGGAACTTAAAATCTTGCCCCAGCCCACCACTTTCACCAGCCCAGGAGCTTTCTCCCCATTTACCTTGGAAGGAACCCTCTTTCTCTAGCTTTTCTCTGTATTTTCCTTCAATCTTCTCACCAGCCTCCTCGCAATTCTGGAAAATCTGTTTTTGTGCCCTGTTTCCCACCCTCATTGGTGACTATCTTTCCTTGACCACTATTTCAGAAAAATCTTAGCCACCAATGCTTTATTTCACTGCCTACTCTCCTGTCATCTCCCCTTTGACAAGCACTTTGCTGTATGATGATCAGGTACCCTTTCCACCCAACGCCTACCTTTTTCTGAAACTCTAAACCTGTGACCTTGAGGCCACATGTGGCCTCTAGGTCCTCAAGTGAGGCCCTTTGACCTTGAAGCTGCAGGTTCCCCACCCCTGCTAAACAATCATCAAATCTGTTCTCTTTTTGCTCTTGGATGAGGTATGTCAATCTACTCTCCAATGCTTCCATTCACCATCCTTGTAACTTTCTAGACCAAAGTCCCTTCCCTGGCTCCCAGTTCCTTTTTCTGTGTTCCTTATATTAGAATATAAGGACCTTGAAACAGGGCCTATATTTACTTTTGTTTTTTTTATCCTTAGTGCTTAGCACAATGCTGGGTATATTATAAGTGCTTAGTAAATGACTTTTTCATTATTTATTCGTCCATCTACATTCTTGGATGAGTCCAGTAGAAGCTGCTGGGGGCAGCTACTCTTCTATACACGATGGTCATGCCTTCACTAACAAAGTCTCGTGTCCTTTAGCTGGGAAAAAGATGGAATGATGGGCAACACATGCTAGAGCCATGTGTTCATTATGCAAAGTTGCCAAGAAAATGACAGCTCTTTATGATAAACTGATCCAGGAAGAAGAGGAGGCAGATGGAAGACCCACAGAGATTTTTGTCAGCAGTATCCCCTTTAAAAAAAAAATACCACAAAACATGTGGTTACATCTGGAACTTCCCATTTGCCTCTTGTAATCTTGTTGCATTTACTGTATGTTTGTGATGAAAACAATGATGTATGGTTTGCAATTTGCAGGAGACTGTTGGCTTTTAGCAGCCATTGCCTCTCTTACACTTAATGAAAAGACCTTGGCTAGAGTTGTGCCCCAAGACCAAAATTTTGGCCCTGGTTATGCTGGGATATTTCATTTTCAGGTAAGTGGGAAGAAGAGCCTATGAGCTTATTTCTTATGGGGACCTGGGTAGCCAAAAAAAGCATTCTTAATATGCCTGATAATTCCAGACATAATACAATTGGACCTTGCTTTATTGAACAATTGTAGTCCTAAAATACATGCCAACCAGTTTTCAGCAAATAGAATATTTTAAGTAGATTAGAGGGTCATTTGAAGATGAACTACAGTAGATCTTTTTGCAAGGTAAACAATCAGTTTTTATGTTATCTTTGTGGTGAATTTGGATTTTCAGTGGATATACTTATCACACAGATATGTCTGAGTAACTGTATAATTTCTGGTAAACCAAAAGATCCTTTACACTGAAAAAAAAAAGGTCACATGAAGTTATTATGAGAGAAAAATACTGAAGTAAACAGAAAAAACATAAGAAGCACACAGGGAGATTCAAAGACCTTAGATGGCGGGTCCATGTGGAAACAATGATGTCTCTCAAACACACAGAAAGACCAAAAGTTTATGTTTCTTGCTTCCACACCACCTGCATTCTTTGTGTACTTTCCTTATCTTCTCACCCACCACAAGTCTCATACTGCCCCAGGTCCTCCTGGAAATGGAATGATTGATTTGAGAAGTCAATTCACCTTAAGGTATTAGTAACTGATAACAGAGGCAGAATGGTGTGGTGGAGAGAGAGCTGGTCTTGGAGTCAGAAAGACTTAAGAACTACCTCTGTACATATTGGCCATATGAATCTGGGCAAATCACTCACCTCTCAGTGTCCCACCTTACACCTGTGAAATCACAGCTCTGGTAAAGACAAAAACAAAAACAAAAAGTTTACTCTGTTAGCTCAGTCTTAACCTGATACCAGTGTATTTGTTTTCCCATGCTAGAGATATTTTAATGAGCACTTTTAGAAAAGGCAATGTTTGTCTGGTTCTGGGTAGTAGTATAAAGAGAGACAAGGCAAAGGAATAGAATCAGACTGCTACATTCACACATTACTGATGTTAATCTTGTTCCCTTCTTTCATCTCATTTTTCTGTATAAAGAGGTAGGTGAGGAGGGCAAAGGGAAGAAACATTGTAATAGGATATGATTGAAGAAAAAAACCCCAACAATCATAACCATGAATATAAATGGTATGAATTTACCCATAAAATTGATAGAAAAAATAGATTCAACAATATGTTGTTTATAAAAAACACACTTAAAACACAAATTATTCATACATACTTAAAATGAGGAGTTAGAGTAACATTTTTTATGCTTTAGGTTAATTTAAAAAAGCAAGGCTGGCAATAGTGATCTTCGACAAAGCAATTGTAAGAATAGACTGTGTTAAATGAAATAAACAGGAAAATTATATTGTTCTTAAAGCACCAGGGTTAATAAAACAATATCAATACTACTTATGCATTGAATGGCACAGCCTTGAGAACTTAAAAAACTAACCAAAATACAGGGATAAATAGATAGTGAATAAAGAGATAAATAAATAGTGAAGCAATAATTATTGTGGATTTCAACAGTCCCTTTTAGGCCTAGACAGAACTAACAAAAAGAAAAACAAGAAAATGAGAGTCACTAACAGTTACTGAGTTACTAAGAGTTATTAACAAGAGTTAGCAACCCAAATAGCATTTCAAGATTGGCCTCTGGCAATTGCTAAATGGGAATAAGGAGAAATCAACATACTACCTAGCTTTATGTGGCACATTTACAAAACTTGACCATGTGCTAGAGCATAACAAACTTACAAACAAATACAAAAAACAGAAATATAAACATATTTTACTAAATACAACACAATAAAAATTTTAATGAAGATGGGGGAATTTGAAGAAAAGATTCAAACCTAAATAGAGACTAAATAATATAAACCTAAAAGAATGATTGGATCAAAAAACATATATAGAAACAATAAATTTCTATGAAAGAAAATAATGAGACAATATAACGAATAGACAAACCATTAGCTAATTTGATCAAAAAGGAATGTTTAATCTAAAGGCATACATCTCTAATGATAGCATTTCCAGTACTGTCACACCTAGTTAAAGGAGATATTTGAAGGCTGAGAGGTGTCTTCCTGGTACCCCCATATCAAATAATAGAACTAGAAACCTCCCTTGCCAAATAATAAGAACTCTATCTCAAATTTCAAAGATTTTGCAAAGCATTCTCTTTACAACAAAGCTTTAAACTAAGTAGTATAAATATTATCATCCCCATTTTACACAAAAAAACCATGATGATGACTGCAGGTTAAGTGACATACATAGCTTTTAAATGTCTGAGGCAAAATCTGAATCCAGGTTCCCTGATTACAAGTCCAGCATTATGTCCTTCTCTATACATAGAAACAGTACCTGTGCCAAGTTTACAATGCCTCCTTTCCTTGCCCACAGAGTTGGAGTTTTTTCATCCTCTCTCTTCTGTATACTACCTTCTCTGAGTTTTTCCTGGCAGAGACTTCCCCTCCCACCCTCAAGTCTCCTCTGCCACTGCCAGAGTCTTTACCTGAATCACACTAGAGGCTGGCAGTCATGACAGATGCCAGTAACATCTTCTCTCAATGCACTAGTGTTTTCTTAACTCAACAACTTCAGAAACTGACAGAATGGGCTGAAGCCAGTATGCTAGATTTCTCTGCTTCTTCAAACCTCTCCTCTTCCCCACCAATTTTTGTTGTTCAGCTGTTTTTCAGTCACATCAAACTCTTTGTTGTTGTTTTTGCAGGGATACTGGAGTGGTTTGCCATTTCCTCCTCCAGCTCATTTTATAGATGAGGAAACTGAGGCAAACAGGGTTAAGTGACTTGCCCAGGGTCATACAGCTAACAAATGTCTGAGGTTGGATTTGAACTTAGGAAGAGATGTCTTCCTGATTCTAAGCCTGGCATTCTAGCCACTGTGCCACCTAGCTGCCCCTATATCAAAGTACAGTTATCAAAATATTTTTAAAAAACAAGCCCATGGACCCCAAGTTAAGAACCCTTGCTCTAACTCCTCCCCTGCAAAACCTCATGAGAGAGGCAATATAGCATCATGGATGGAATGATGGAATTTAAGTCAGGAAGACTTGGGTATGAATCCTACTTCTGATTCTTAATTAGCTGTGTGAGCTTGGGCAAGTCATTTACCTTACCTGAGACTTTGTTTCCTTATTGTAAAATGAAAAGGTTGGACTAAATAGCCTTTAAAGTCCCTTCTAGCTCTAGACCTATGATCCTAAGTACAATGTTGCTTTCTTTTCTTTTAAGTAAATGCTAATACAAAAACAGGAAGATGCAGGTGCTTGAGTGCTATAGGGCCAACTAGGTCATTTGGACCATCCTGAGTCACTTTGGTCCTTCCCATCTGAATTCCAGTCATTGGAATAAATTAATAGGAGGACATTATCCCCAACTGATTGCTGCTTTACGGACCTGAGGGCCCTGATTGCTCATTAGACATCTGTCCAAATCTTATCGATCCTGGAGTGTGAAGCTCCTAACAGCGGGAAAGAATGTCCATGAGTTTAAAAATCACAAGCAGTTCCATGCACATCTGTCAAGAGGTGTGAGATTTCCTGCACTAAGAAAAGAAATCTGAATTTACCCTCTGGCAAGCAGCTTGCCACTGTGCTCAACTGAGTTCTGACATGCTCACCATTTAGGATTCCATAACAGAATTTTGGAGAAATGAAAACAACAACAACAAAATAGCCCTCTAGCCTAAGCCAGAGTAACTAATTGATGCAAAGAAATGGTCAATATCCAACAGCATAGCTATAAAGACACATCTGCAGCCACCTCTGTATTTACCATCTCCTTCCATTACTCCCCCCTCCTTCGCCCCTCGCTGAAGCCTCAGGATTTTCATTCTTCCAACATAACAAGGAGAGTCAGATGGGCAAAGGAGGAAGATTGAATTTTAAAGGGAAAAGCTCTAAGACCATTGTGTGACCCCCTGTCCTCATCTGGCACTGTGCTACCATTCTCAGTGGTGAGCATACTAATCCTCCCTACTCCCTTTTCCCCAGGGTATAAATTGGCCATGGAACACCATCTTACTACAGCATTTCTTGTGTGAATTGAAAAACCAAACAGACAGGCAGACAGGAAGACAGAGAGAGAAAACAGGTAATTCAGGTCCAGTACTCTCTATGCCAAGAGTGCTGATGAGCATTAAGGATACAGTTAGAAAGAAGGCTGTTGATCAGCTGGGAGAGAGGTAGGAAACTGGGCAGCAAAGGGGATACCACAATAGACTAGAGGAGGTGCTATAGGAAACCACTTAGCGCATCAGAGACTGTGATGTTGAATTCACCTGCTCTCCAGCCCCACGTGATATTTAACTGGTTGAATCTGGGATACTTGGATGAGGGGCTAGACCACTGGATGGAGTCAAGTGTATGGAAACAAGACTCAAAAAGAGGAAGGTTTCTTGAACATGGAACCTGACTCTGCTTTTTGTAAGGCATCAAACCCAGGTCAGTAAGTTTCCTTCCCCTCTCCCCAACAGCCCCCTGATGGCCTAAAAGGCCATTGGCATTTTGCAGTGGGTCTTAGGAGCAAAGAATTATAGAATTAATGCTGGAAGAAACCTTAGAGGTCATCTGGTGTAACCCCTCATTTTATAGCAGGGGAAACTAAGGCTTAAATACATTAAGTGACTTATTTAAGTAAGAGGTAGGTAGGTGGTGCAGCAGACAGAGCACTGAGCCTGAGGACAAGATCTGAGTTCAAATCTAGCCTTAGACACTTACTAACTATGTGATCCTGGGCAGGTCATTCAACTTCTGTCTATCTCAGTTTCTTCATTTCATAGATGGAGATAATATAAAGACAGGAACTGTACTGCCATTCCAGGATCCACTGAGGATCAAGTGAGATAACAATGACAAAAAGCTTAGCAGAATGCCTGGTATATAGTAAGCACTATATTCGTATTAGCTATTATCCATATTAATATATCCATATTCATACCTATATTCATATAAATCGGCAGAGAAATTGTCAGGGAAAGAATTGAAACCCAGTCCCTCTGATTTCAAATCCCACTCTCTTTCTACTGGACTATGCTTTAGATCAGTAGGTCTCAGACTTTTTGGTCTCAGGACTCCTCTACACTCTTAAAATTATTAAGGACCATGCAAAGAGCTTTTGTTTATGTGCATTATATACCTATGAATGTTTACTATATTAGAAATTAAAACATCTTAGCATTATTATGAAAACAGTTTTTACCTTATAGACCCCCTAAAAGGTCTTGGCAAGCCTTAGGAGCCCCAGATAGCACTTGGACAACCACCACTTTAGATCATGTGACCATAGATTTGGAGCCAGAAGGGACCTTAGAGGACATCTAGTTCTCGTTCTCTCTCTCTTGTCCCTCTGTCTCTTTCTTTGTCTCTCTCTGTCTCTCTCTCCCTCCTTCCCTTCCTCCCTTTCTCTCCTTTAAAGATAAGGAAACTAAGGCCCACAGGGGTTAAAGACTTGTGAAAGGTCCCACAGGTAGTAAGGTAAATAAGGCAGAGGTGAGATTTGAACCCAGGTCTTCTGATCCCAGTCCTTTTAATCTCTCTGCTATTAATACATTGCCTCTCAGCTGTTATTCATGAGTTACTGTGGCTTAAAAACCTCACCTGGTGTCCATCTTCTGGTGATAAATCCCTCTGAATTTAGTTAGCTGATTTTTTGAAAATCAGACATGAAGTACATTGATTGATAGAAACTCACATCCTTCCCAGCTCGATGGGACCTGCCAGAGTCTCTTTTCCAAGTGACATGACCTTTTGAGATGAGGCATAAGTGAAGGACATTAGTGAAATTGTAGACATAGTTGAATAAACATACATACCCCTTATTCATGACTTACCCATACATCTTTCATCATGTCTCTGGCAACAGATCTGGCAGCACAGTGAGTGGCTGGATGTGGTTGTTGATGACCGGCTCCCAACCTTCCGAGATCGTTTGGTTTTCCTTCACTCTGCTGATCACAATGAATTCTGGAGTGCCTTGCTGGAAAAGGCATATGCCAAGTGAGTGTCCACCCACACTTAATTGACAAGAATTTCACTATCTCACAAAAATAAAGTGCATATTTCCCTCAAGAATTTGTTTCATGGTTTCTTTTATTATCTTTGTATGAACCAGGTGATAGGGGATGCTTAGAAGTTGGGGAGGAGGAAATGAAAAGGAATTGGGGATTTGCAATGCTGAATAGCCTGCAACCTGTCCCTAAATGACCTAATTCAATTTTGATGTGGACAAAAAAAGAACCAGATGGTTCCTCTGCTACTCTCCAGACATTTCCCTGTCTCTAGACCTAACAATATCTACTCTCTGGTCCCTTTCACCACTTTGGGTTTGGACAAGGAGAGAGGAAGGAAGGAGCATGGGAAGGCAGGAAGGGCCTTTGTTGAACTGTTGAAATGACACAAAGAGAGAACACACACCCAAAAGAAAGCTACAGTGCAAATTTGTGCTGTTATATGCCATTAATCATGTATTTTAATTAGTTGCGTATTAATTATAATTATTAATTAATATAGCAATTAACAATTAATTAATAATTCTATATTTCTAACCATCATATATATGGATGTTATTAAGCAGTGTCTGTGTATAATGTCAGTTATGAATCTCTGTATCTTCAAGTTACATGGATCATATACTCCCAAAGACAGGAATCAGCACTCCAGACTTTGCCACCGTGCCCTTGCATGGTACCTTCATCCACTTCTCCTTCACCTCCCCCTCTCCTTTTAGCTTCCTTTTTATGTGTTGCCTTCCTCAATTAAAATCTAGATTCTGCAAAGTCAGGGACTGTCTTTCTTTTCTGCTTCTGTTTGTATTCCCAGTATTTAGCATTGTTCCCTATACCTGGTATGTCTTTCCCTCCTCTCTTTGCTTGTGGAATTCCTATTCTTCCTTTAAAATCCAGCTCAAATTTACCTCCTTCCTGAAGTCTATCATGATCCTTTTCATTGCAGTGATGAACCCTTCGAAGTAATACTTTGCATATTTCTAATTAATATATATTATTGTGTATTGTGGTCATCTGTGTATATATCTTATATTCCTTATTAGACTGTAAGCTCCATGAGGACAAGGATTATGTCTTAACAACATTTTTATTTTATCTAATGGCCAGAAGAGTGTTCTATGTATAGCAAGTGCTTTTTTTGCTGTTGTCCAGTCATGTTTGACTCTTCATGACCCCATTTGGGGTTTTCTTGGCAAAGATACTAGTGTGGTTTGCCATTTCCTTCTCCAGCTCATTTTACAGATATGGAAATTGAAGCAAGGAGGGTTAAGTGACTTGCCCAGGATCTCCCAACTAGTGAGTGTCTGAGGCTGGATTTGAACTCAGGTCTTTCTGACTACAGATCTGGTGCTCTATCCAGTGTACCACCTAGCTGTCCAGTAAGTGCTTAGTAAATGTTTATTGCACCGAATTGAATTGAAATTGAATTGAAGGTTTTCCCCAGCACACATCCTTGCCTGGTTATATTCTATTTGTAGAGGCTTAAAAGGAGGCTGGCAGTTCCCACAGTCAAGCATGTCACACAAAGATGCTTTATTATCTAACAAATGACAGTGCTCAGGGCCTGCATTATCTCTAACTTCACTGAGAGTTACAGATGACTTTTTTTTTGAATGACTTGTTTATTTACTTTTAGTTTACAAGATTCAGTTCCACAATCACTTGAGTTTCAGATTTTCTCCCCTCCCTTCCTCCCCCTCCCCCCCACAGTGGCATGCAGTCATGTATAGGATCTGCAAATACTTTCACATTGTACAATAGTTTGGTTATACAGAAGGGTTGTAACCAATGAGTGATCACTGGGGAAAAAAAAGCAAAACCAGACATAAAAGAGAA
>JAQQSU010005734.1:0-13717 GCA_028627135.1 Pseudochirops cupreus | reverse complement strand
AAGGCATTCTTCTTCTCATTGGCTTTTTGGGCCTCTTTTGCCATTTGAGTTAATGTATTATTTAAGGTGCAATTTTCTTCAGTCAGGTTGTTGACTCTCTTTTCATGATTTTCTTGCATCTTTCTCATTTCTCTTCCCAATTTTTCCTCCTCTTCTCTTATTTGGTTTTCAAAATCCTTCTTAAGCTGCTCTATGTCCTTTAACAAGTCTACATTTTTCTTGGAAGCTTTTGGTGCAGGAGTTCTGACTGTGTTGTCTTCCTCTTGTTCCATGCTTTGATCCTTTTTGTCCCCAAAAAAGGAATCTAAAGTTGGATTGCTGTTCTTCTCATGTTGCCAGTCAATTACTTGATTTTTTAGCTCTGTGGAACTCTGCTTTTAGAGGGGAGAGCTCTATCCCAAATCACTGTGGTTTTTGCAGCTGCTGGAGCTATTAGGAGACCACTGCAGTCCTCAACAGCTTTGGCTCACTGAAAACACACCTCAAGAACACCACCTAAGACCACAATCTGGATCCAGGCAGCTTAAGGCAAGAGCACTTAGCATCTGAATGACCACTTGGCACCTCTACAATCTGCAGGCTGGGAGCTTCTGAAGCAGCCACATGCAGGTGGCTGCAGGGCTGCTGTTTCTGCTCCTTCCTTGCCCTGGAGGCAATTTGGCCAGATCCTCTCCTCCAAGTTTAGCTGAGTTCTACTAACTTTTCACTTAGTCCTTATTTCTTATGGCTTGATAATTCTGGAAATCACCACAGCTGCTGCTGAGCCACTCTCCTGAAGGCTCCAGGTGTGGCTTGTCCTGGCTGCCCCCTGGGCCAAGCCACAGTTTCAGGCTGGGCTGGGCTTGGCTCCCACCATTCTGTGATGAGCCCTTCCTGTCCCACCTGCCAGGCTGCCTTCAGCGAGAGATGTGTTTTTCTGTAATTTTGTAAGTTCTGGAGTCCCAAAATTTGTTTAGAGTCGTATTTTATGGGTATTTGAGGTGGCTATGTGGGAGCTGTGGAGTTTTCCTGCTTCTACACTGCTATCTTAACTCAATTTTTTTTTAAGTTGCCTACTTAGGACAAGATTCTGTACAGCAGAAATATCAAAACTGTGGCCCCAAGTCACTGCAAAACTCCTACATGCCTCCTTAACCAGATTAAAATATCTTCAGGAACTGTTTAAGAAAATAAGTAAAAATATAATACAATATAAAAAAAAAAGAAAGAATCCCACTAGAATCAGGGGAAGTGGCTCTTATTATTTTTCTTTTTTCTTTGTTCTCTTTCACTTGGTCATTTAAAGCAAGCTTTAAATTTTAAATTTTTCTGTTCTTAATGCAAGAAGACTTATATTCAAAAATAGAAACAAGTTTATCCTGACTTACGATAACTTACATAGCACTTTTGAGTCCATAATTAAATTTAAATGTATATAGCATGTCACAGTTCACACCATGCTTTAGATGCATTGATTCAATATATTTAAATTAATCAAACACTCTTTTGATACTTACTATGTTCCCAGTACTCTGCTAAGGACTGGGAATACAAAATCATAAATTTTACATTTCCTTCCCTTCAGGAGCTTATATTCTATTGTGAAGATAGAGCAACAGAACATTTGAGTTTTACACTTAATTTAGCTAAACAGACTTTATATTTGGACCATAAGATCACTGGGAGTGAGAATTATTTCATTCTTATACTTATATGCCAGTACCTAGTGAAGATCCTGAAATATACTAGGTGCTTAATAAGTACCTATTAGTTGAGGTGGAGTCAAGATGGCAAAGTGAAGGCAGCAAGCCAGATAACTCCTTCTAACATTCCCTTCAAAACAAGTTAAAAAGAACAACTCAAATCCCATTCTGAAGTTATAGAGCTTCTAATCCAAGACAACTTGAGAGGTCAGCAGTAGAGGTCTGTGAAACTGGTTGGGAGTCAGCCTGGAGGGCACACAGCAGCAGCATGAGTTGTGGGCATTGGAACTGGTTTTGACAGAGGAAACAGCAGCTTCAGGATCTCTCAGCCCAGAGATAGTAAAGGGATCAGAAAAGTGGTCAGAAAGGGGACATTCTGTTGGCAGTGGTTGCAGGGTCTGGACTGTTTGGAATCTGTATTGCCAGTTCTGAGTCTCAATTACATGATAGAGGAAAGAACTTGTAGTCAGTCACTAGGGAACAGTGGTCCTAATTACAATCCCAAGTCAGAGAACACGATCATTTGTAGTTGCAGGAGAGCAGTGGACCAGGTAATAGTACCAAGACTGGCAATATTGTTAATCCTTACAGCTGCAGGGGAGCAAAAGTCCTTTCTGGGTAAAGAAGAGAGCAGTGACTACATATCTTCCTGGACCACATCACCCTAGAAACACCTAAATCTCTTAAACACTCAGAACTAGATTTGAAAGTAACAACATGAAAAAGCCTAAACCCTGGGACAGCAAGTCCCCACCTCCAGGTGAGCAGAGACCTATTTTAACATACAGTTCAAAGTCAAGAAATAGGCTGGAAAAATTAGCAAACAATGACAACAACAAGAAGGAACTTGAAAATTAAAAAAAATATATATTATTGTTGCCGAGAAAACCAAGACAAAAAGTCACAAGAAGGTAACAATGTGAAAATAGCCACACACAAAGCTAATTTGACAGCAGCCCACAGGAATTCCTAGAAGCGTTAAAGAAAGAGATCAGTGATAGAGGGAAAATTGAAAAAAAGAGGTGAGATTGAAGCAAGAAAATTATAAAAAGATAATTAATAGCTTCATAAAAGACATACAAAATATGTAAAATATTTTGTTTTTGGCAGAATAGGCCAAATGGAAAAGGTGATATAAAAATTCACTAAAGAAAAATACCTTAAAACCATATTGTCTAAATGGAAAAGGATATACAAAAGTTCACTGAAGAAATTAATTCCTTGAAAATTAGAATAGAGCAACTGAAAACTAATGACTCAATGAGACATAAAGAAACAGTAAAATAAAATCAAAAGAATTTTTGAAAAAGAAGAAAATCTGAAATATTTCATTGGTAAAACAACTGACATGGAAAATAGATCAACAAGAGATAATTTATGAATTATTGGACTACCTGAATGCCATGATAAAAAAAAGAGCCTAGATATCATATTTCCACAAATTATCAAAGGATTGAAAGAATCCACTAATCACCTTCTGAGATTCCAAAATGGAAACTTCCAGGAATAATTTAGCCAAATTTCAGACCTCTTAGTTCAAGGAGAAAATATTGCAAGCAGCCAGAGAGAAAACTTTCAAACGTCACGAAGTTACACTTAGGAGAAATGGGGAGGAGATATTAAAAGGGAAGGAAGATTAAGGAAGCCAGTGGTCAGAAACAAAATAGACTTTTGAAGAGGGAAAAGATTTTTTAAAAAGAGAGAGAAGAATAAACAGAAAAAAATGGGTAGAGGGTAATGCATAATTAGTAATAATAACTGTGAATATGAATGCCATGAACTCACACAAAAATGAAAGCAGATAGGAGAATGGATTAGAAACTATGATTCAGCAATATGTTATTTACAAGAACACTTGAAACAGAAAGACACAAGACAGCTAAAATAAGGGTCTAGAGAAGAACTTATTATACTTCAACTGAAGTAAAAAAGGCACGAGTAGGAATCATGATCTCAGTCAGCAAAAGCCAGAATAGACCTACTTAAAAGACAATCAGGAAAACTACATTTTGATAAAATGTATCATATATGATGAATGTAACAAATAAAATACAGCACCTTTTTTTTCCTGATAAAGGCTTGATTTCTGAAATACATAGAGAACTGAGTAAGATTTATAAAAATAAGAGCCAATACATAAATGGTCAAATAATATGAACAGGCAGTTTTCTAAAGAAGAAATCTAAGTAACCTCTAGTTATATGGGGAAAAATGCTCCATATATCACTATTGAATAAATAAGAGCAAATTACAATAATTGTGAGGTACTTCCTCACACCTATTAGAAATAACAAATGTTGGATGGGAAGTGGGAAAATAGATACACTAATGAAAGATTAATGGAATTGTAAATTGGTTGAACTATTCTCGAGAAAAATTTGGAACTATGCTAAAAGGTGTATAAAACTATGTATACCCTTTGACCAAGCAATGCTACCACTAGGTCTGTATCCCAAAGAGTACAAAGAAAAAGGAACAGGATTTTTGTGTACAAAAATATTTATACCAGAACTTTTGTGGTGGCAAAGAATTGGAAATTGAGGGAATGCCTATTAATTGGAGAATGATTGAACAGGCTGTAACATATGATTGTGATGGAGTACTATTTTGCTATAAGAAATGTTGATGGGAATGGTTTCAGAAAAACTTGGAAAGCCCTATTTGAACTGAGGCAATGTAAAATGAGCAGAACCAAGAGTTTATTGTATACAGTAACAGCAATATTTTAAGAACACTCAACTGTGAAAGATTTATCTACTTTGATCAGTTCAATAATCCAAGACAATTCCAGATGACTTATGATGAAAAAGGTTATGCACCTCTGGAGAGAGAAATAATGAACTCTGAGTGCAAACTAAAATATACATTTCTCTCTTTTTCTTGCTTTTTTTCTGACATGGTTAATATGGAAATAGGTTTTACATGTTTTCACAAGTATAATTGATATCATGTTGCTTGTCTTTTCAGTAAGTGGGGTAGGTGATGGTAAGAGTGAGAGAATTTGGAACTCAATTTAAAAAAATGAAGATAATTTAAAATAAAATAAAATTATTGATTATCCAAACCTTCACAATAATCTAGTGAGTTATGAGGAAATAGCACATTTGAGTTTAATTAAACAGATTTAATGTTTTTAAATTTAAGTATGGCTTATTTCATTCTTAATATTTACATCCTTATGCTTAGCAAAGTCTTGTGCCCATCATAGGCACTTGTTAAATACTGATTGATGAGCCAAACCTTCACAACAATCTAGTAACATATGAATACATATAGACATATTTGAGATAAACTAAACAGACTTCATACTTGGATTGTAAATCCATTGTTAGGAGGAATTATTTTATTCTCATTACTTAAATCTCAATGCCTAGCACAATTCCCAGAATAGACCAGGTCCTTAATAAATACTGATTGTTGAACTAAACATTCACAACAATCTAATGAGGTATGTGGAAACTGAGTCTCAGAGATATGAAATAAAAATCCCAAGGTCAAACCTGGATGATCAGTGTCACGTTTATTATAATGAAAATATTACTATTTACCTTTCACATGTGATTTAGCTGAGGCTCACAGTGGAAAAGTACAGTATCATAGGATTCTAGGATTTGGAGGTGAAAGCATCGTTAAAGATTTTGTTGATCAACCCTCTTATATGGCAGTTAAATCAGATACAGTTCTGAGAGGTTGAATGACCTTCCCAAAGTGACAGAATCAGGAAATGCATTCAGGTCTTTCTGATTCCAAGCTCAAATCCAGCTCCTTCATTTTTGTTCTTAAAACCAGGTTTCTCAATCACTATTACATGACTAAAGCCTGAGATAAGAGATGTGTTGATTACAAATATTATCTGTATCTTCTTCCTTAGTTATCTGAACTATGAACAATCCTTTTGACTCTTGATACCTCTCTAGTGAAAACAGAAGTCTTTGGCTGCTTCTAAAGTTTTTGACAATTATTCTTTCTGGGTGAATTTTTCAATGATCTGAACAAAAAATGTTCCTTTCTGTTCCGTCTCTGCAATAGGAATGCTTATATGTTGATTTCTTATAGATATGTAGTGTGGTTATATGAAGGGATGGAAAAGGAGTCATTTTGATATGAAATGTGAAAGCAGAATTGAAATTTTTGTAGTCATTCAACCTGGCTACTGCGTTTGGTTATACTTATCCCTGATTTCCAGTGCTGTATTCATTCTGTGAAATTAATTTTGCAATATGAAATACATGATATCCTCACATTCATTAGCATTGATGATATCACCACTCTCTACAAAGTTGTATCTTTCAGATGAAAACTTTCACCTCATCATAATTCACTCATCAGAGTTTTTAATTTGCTCAACTCCTTTCCAATGATGCTAGGTCCTCCAAAGTGAAGGAAAGAAAGCAACATTTCTACTGTTATATGGAAGTGTAGTAACCTAAAGGATTCTAAAACTTGTTTGAATCATAGATTCCTTTGACATTGTAGTGAAACTTACAGAATCCTCAGAATAAAATTTCCAAATTATTGGAAAAAAATAAAAATTTACATAGTAGGGTAGTAAAAAGATATTGGATTTTTTTTCCATCCAAGTACATAACTTCTTAATATAGACTTCTTAAAATTTAGCAAGGAGTGTTTTTCTGGACATCACACTAAGGACCAACGTGATATTGTGGAAAAGGTGTTGGATTTGAAGCAAAAGATGCAAACTCAAGGCAAGCTAAGTGGTGCAGTGGACAGAGGAATGGCCCTGCAATCAGGAGGACCTGAGTTCAAATCTAGCTGCAAACTATGTGACCCTGGGTAAGAAACTGCTAAGAAGAAGGAGAAAGAGAAGAAGAAACAAAATAGATCTGAGTCCCACTTCTGACATGGACTAGTTGTGTGATTGGGAAAAAAACTTCTCTGACTTTCAATTTCTTTATCTGTAACATGAGAATAACAATATTTGTAATAGCTAGCTCACAGGGATATCTTAAGGAAATATCTCTGTGAACCTTAAAGCCCAATAGAAATGTGAGTTATTCATAACCATAGGGTACCAAAAACATCCACGGAGAAAAAAAAGTAGAAAGAAAAGACACAGGGAAAATTTTCTGAGACTTTTCTAAGATGTCTGAAATGTAGTGACTTAGAAATTTGCTGAGGTGATAGAAAGAAGAAATTAGAATGATTCTATATTCCCAGGCCCAATCAATTTAGAGACCAAATTCTACTATTTTAGTCCTTTTTCTTCTGATTGACTCATACATGAATGGAAGGATATCTTTCTATTACAAAGAAACAGATCATTTGAATTCCTGAGTTCCAATGTGTTACCTCTCTGATGACCTATTGAGTGGGAAAGGATGTTATATGAGCAAAAATAATGGGATTCTTTGCAGGGAAATATGCTGAGCCTGTGAAAATACTGACATTTCAAAGAACATATGTTGCAGCCAACGGAGAGAGCCAGAGGTATTTTCATCCCGATATTGTACTTATTACTCTGTGCTAGTACACTGAACTATGGGCCATCTCTCGTAAGAAAAAGCAACAATAACAATAATAATGATACTAAAAGTACATTTGTAGAATTCTGTGTAACTTACAAAGTGTTCTTACATTAGCACATAAGCCACCTTCTACACAGACTTTCTTACCAGCCTCCTGCCCCACCAATAACCAGTGTGTCTTCCATCCCTGTATTTATTTTGTATGTAAGGTTTAAAAGATATAGAGCAGTCTATGGACTCAGGAATATCTTGGGCAAGTCCTAATGGAGGGAGAATAAGGAGGAAACTCTAGTCAAGTCACTTAACTCGACATTGCCCTCAGTCAGTTGTTTAAACTGAAGGGTAGGCATGTGATCTTCCTTGGAACAGGAATATGTATGACCTGTGATTTCATTTGTGTAAAGAAGTCAGTTGTGAGACAGCTCCTTCTACCAATGTGGGCCAGCACTTTTTCTGCAAACAACAACAACTAACAAGCCTTTATATATTACTTTAAGATTTTGAATCACTTTACAAATATCTCATTTTATTCTCACAATGATCATGAGAGATAAGTGCTATTATTATCTCCATTTTACATATGAGGAAACTGAGGATGATTATATGAATAATCAAAGGTCACAGGGGCCAGATCTGAATTCAGGAATTCCACACTCTAGGTCCAGTGCTCTATAAATTGTTCTATCCAGCTGGAGTAACTTAGGTCATTGAGAGTTTAATTGACTTGACCAGGGTAATACACCCAGTATATGTGCAAGTCACCTTAAATCCAAGTCCTCCTACCTTCAAAGTGAGATCACTATCTATTAAACCATACTGCTTTACATATGTAGTATAGTGTAACAGATGAATATACTTGTTTATTCTACATAAAATCATATATTATACAACTCAGTAGCTCAGTGATTAGAGTGTGGGGGCTAAAGTCGGGACTCATCTTTGAGAGTTCAAATCCAGCCTCAGACACTTACTAGGTATGTGACACTGGGCAAGTCATTTAACCCTATTTGCCTCAGTTTCCTCATCTGTAAAATAAGCTGGAGAAGGAAATGGCAAACCACTCCAGTATCTTTCCCAAGAAAACCTCAAATGAGGTCACAAAAAGTTGGACCTAACTGGAAAATGACTAAACAACAATAATGTACGTGGATATAAAGATGATATAGATATTAGATATACCTACAAATACATACACACATGCTATCTCCATTGATAGAATTTAAATTTCTTGAGAGCAAAAGTTACTTTATGTCACATCTTTATATTGTTGTCTTTCACAAAGCCTAACATTTAGGAGATCCTTAAAAAATGTTTACTGATTCGTTATCTCATTGCATCATTTAACGGTATCATGACAGAACCTTGTGCAGTTCCCAACATATAGTAGATATTAAATAAAGGCTTGTCAATTCAGTTTCTTACTTGATCCTCATAATAATCATGTGATATAGGCAGGGCAAATATTAATGTGCCCATTTTACAGATGAGGAAACTGAACCTCCATAGGATAAATGACTTGTTGAAGGTTACACAGAAATCTCATAAATAATAGCGGGAAGACTCAATTCCAGTTTGTTTGTTTGTTTTTGACACCAAGTCTAATGCAAGGCCAAAGGTAAGTACTTTTGACAGATCCATAAACAATCTTCAATAAGAAGTTTTCACAGCCAATTTTGTTTCTGGTGTTTTTATACATAATGGATATGTTCTATGTAAAATATTCCTGAGGTGTGTCTAACATGTAACATTTTCTGACTCCTCTGACTCAATTCAGGTTTCATTCTCCTACCCACCCCCTGAATAAAAACTAAACTAAAAATAGCTCCATAGGAAAAGTATTATTGGACTTCCTTTAAGTCAGAGCATTTGAAATAATTTGCTTGACTACCATATTGTAATTTTGTACCAAGAGGAGTCTTATGTGTATCTCATACCTGAGTAAGAAAGTTGTTGTTAAAAATCTGGACTTCACAAGGACATCCATACAGATTTGGAGGAACCAAAAAGGACTTGAAAGGCTGTCACTATTTGTCTTTTTAGCATTTTGAATTAAAAAATGAAGTAAGTATGAACTTATCAAGAGAAAAAAAAAGCTGGAGATCTTTTGAGGCAAATTATTGTCATAAGAAATTATTCTCAGTAAAAAAAAAAATCATGAGAACCCAATTTTGTAGGAAATAAAAATTTAGTCCATACTGTATCAAATGTGTTTCCAAATGGAAAGCCAAAACCTACATAAATTGTGTTGGGCCAAAGTATTTTCTGCTATGGTTTTTTCATTGTTGATGTAGAGTCTAAATTAAGGCCTCAGAAGAAGAGGGAAAGTACATCTTTCAATCAAGCGGTCCTGGCACCAGAAGAAAGTGCTATATTGTTCTTCCCACAAACCATCCCCATTAGAGCTCAAGATGTTCTTTTCCTTCTAATCCTCATTTGTACCCCTTAGCCATTTGTTTAGAATTAAATTAACTGCAATTTGGAAAATGTGGATGAAAGGTAGTGCATTGAGGAGATATCACATGTTTCCTGAATGGTGCCTGTTCTGCCTCCTTCACAGCCATTCATGGGGCTTGAAAGGGTGTAGTGTGTGAATTGTTGGACTGTCACTCTGCAGTGAAGTGTAGGAGCCAGTATTGCCATGGAAACAGCAGGAAAAAGACAATTAACAAAATGATGGGTTTTTTTTTCTTATTTCTTTTTTTTTGCACCCTTTAGTTTTGGGGAGTTTTCTTTTTCCCTTTAAAAAAAGTATATTCAATACTCACAGTCATTGAGGGAGGAAAATAGTCTAGAACTCAACTCTTTAAATGGGCTCTTACTTTGTAATGGTAGATGTAATTCTCAAAATTATCCTTTTTAAAAAATAAAATATTTCCGAATGGTCGTCTCATTTCACCCCTTTCTTCTTTTCTATCATAGAAAAGACTTCTCTAGAAATATTCTTAGGTGAAGGACTGTTAATGAGCAGAGCCTGTGATTTTAACCCTCGCACATTCATTGGACTTTTAATTAGTCCCTCTCAGCATCATTCTTGTGACAGAAACACAATGTAGGCCCAAGAGCATAAACCAAAAGGGGGCTCCCTTTAGATATGTCAACCTTAGCTTTAGTGAGAACCTCAGGAAAGGCTACTTAGGCATGGTCATTATGGGTAGATTTGTGTGACTGAAGGGTTAACTGAGCATAATTGAGTAAATGTTTGATGTCACCATTAATACTAAAAAGCAGTGCAAATCCAAACTTTGCCATGCTTTTATTTCCTTTAAAGAGGCTATTTATAAATAAAGGAAATGATTGTACATTGTAAGCATCATAATTAAAGCAAAATATGAGTAGGAGACCTATTGAGCCCATGTGTCAAATATTTCATTGAAATGAAACATTGTGCTTTGCAGATAAGCACTCTATGTACAAAGAGGCACTTGGGAAAATGAGGACGATGATTCTTTTGAATGTTGTATTTTAAAGCCCTTTTTCCTCATTGTGTCCTTATGTAGAAATGTATTTCTATACCAGTCTCCAAGTCCAGTTATGACCTTGAGTGAGCCTCCAATTGTTTTTGCATACTCTACTACCAGAATAAATGTATCTATGTACTAACTAAATAAGAGTACCTGAAATTATTCTGATCATCCTAAAATGTTCAGCAGCTCTTAAGAAAACATTCCAGAACACATTGCTAGGACTGGTTTGTTCACTAAGCTCAAATACTTTAATATCATGTTCTTTAATCTATTCAAAGGCTCTGTTTTCCTCTACTTTTCTTGGCTCTACTTTATCTATTTTCCTCCCCAAAGAGGCTAGATTGATATCCACTCCCAGGAATGGTAAGGGAGTCACTCAGTCCTCCTGCTACTGCACCCTTAGCAATTCTCTCAATTGTGGGGAACTAACATTCTATTAAGATCTACTGAATAATTTGCAGAGACTGAAATAGGGCATACATGGGGGCCCTCATAAAGTATAAGGAGTTTCTTAACCTACATTTTGACAACCTAATCAGTGTGGTAGGCACTCTGCATCATGAATGGTGATAGAAGCATTGCTGCAGTGGAAAGGTCATCTTTGGCACAATGTCATATGAAATTCCCCCAAATTTGATTGGCAAGACTACTTAAGGTTATTCTTGAAGATTATTTTTCAAACAGGTGACATACAGTCTGAGAAGTATGTCTGGAAAGAAACTAAGTAGTCTTGCCTATTATGCTTAGGTTCTAGTGAGAAAACTAGGAACTCATTGTAATTACATGTATCTTCATGCCTTCTTGAGCATAGTCTATCTCCGAGTACCTACCCAATCACCAGGTGTTCAAAATACTAAAATGGTTTGGGGTTGAGGGTGAGGGGACACAGTGATTTCATTTAATTTCATTGACCTGGGCCCCAAGCCTCTTTTAAGGAATGGGCCTCAATACTACATGACTCTAGGAATTCTTTCTCTTTTGGGGGGAAAAATGCTGTTCATACAAGTTCTTAATAACCAATATGTTAAAAATAACTATAAAAAGCACTCATAGAATTAAACTTGCTGATCTCAGATTTATTGTACTCATCTTTAATTTTAAGACCTGGTGCTCTGCTGAGAACTCTAGCATTCTGATCTGATTCTGGCAAAAATCACTTGAGACAGTCATTGGATTTGTAAGATTTGAGGCCAATAATGCTTTCAGGAACACTGTGCAAAAGAAAAAGGGTCAAAGGCTGATAAACAATACTATTATCCTCATTTTTATTAAGAGGGATTATATTTGCCACTGTCTCACAGCTAAGTATCAGAGGTAAAAACTGAACTCAGATCTATCTGATGCCAAGTTCAGCAATCAATTTATTATATACCAAGCTGGGCCTCTAGAGGAAGAGAAGTATAGATAAAAAAAATCAAGTTGTATCATTCACCATTGGTCTTAAAAGGAAAAATTCAATGGGGGTAAGGGATAGCGGAGTCTATTTATCTGATTAGATAATGAAAATTAAGATTTTGTCTACTGGAAGCAGAGTTGAGAATGTGGCATAGAAGCAGGAGAACTCTGCAGCTCCCCCCATAACCACCTCATATACCTATAAAATATGACTCTAAACAAATTTCAGAGCTCCAGAACCCACAAAATTACAGAAAAAACATGTCTCCTGCTGAAGGCAGCCTGGCAGGCAGACAGGAAGGACTCATTGCAGAGCTCTGGGAACTGAAACCAGCCGGGCCTGAAACTGCAGCTTAGCTGTGGCTAGAGTACTTGGGAGAGTGGATCACTGGCAGCTGTGACAGTTTCCAAAATTATCAACCCATAAGAGCCAAGGACAAAGTGAAAGGTCAGTGGAACTTGTCTAAATTTTGGGGGGAGAAGCAGGTCTGGCTGCCAGTCCCCAGGGCAAGAAAGCAGCAGAAGCAGCCCCTGCAGCTGCCTCCATGTGGCTGCTTCAGAGCTCCCAGCCTGTAGATTGCTGGGGGGCCAAGAGATCATTCAGAGGCTAAGTGCTCTTGCATTAACCTGCCTGGACTGAGATCATGGTCTTGGGTGACAGTCCTGAGGTGTGTTACCAGTGAGCCAAAACTGTTGGGGGCTGCAGAGACAGCAGCCTCCTAATAGCTCTGGCAACTGCTAAACTCCCAGCAATTTGGGACAAAGCTCTCCCCCCGGCAAGCAGAGATCTACTATGCCTCAAAAATCAAGTTAATTGACTGGAAAAATGAGCAGGCAAAGGAGGCAAACCAAGCTCAGCAATTCAACTTTACATTCGGTTTTGGGGGACAAAAAGGATCAAAGCATGAAACAAGAAGAAGATAACACAGTCAGAACTCCCACACCAAAAGCTTCCAAGAAAAATGTAAACTGCTTACAGGCCCTAGAGGAGTTTAAGAAGGATTTTGAAAGCCAAATAAGAGAAGTGGAGGAAAAATTGGGAAGAGAAATGAGAATGATATAAGAAAATCATGAAAAGAGAGTCAACAACTTGACTGAAGAAAATAACACCTTAAAAAATAGATGAACTCAAATGGTAAAAGAGGCCCAAAAGAATGCCTTAAAAAGCCAAATTTGCCAGATGGAAAAAGAATCTCAAAATCTCACTGAAGAGAATAATTCCTTCAGAATTAGAGTGGAGCAAATGGAAATGAATGACTTTATGAGAAATCAAGATACTATTAAACAGATCCAAACAAATGAAAAAATAGAAGGCAATGTGAAATTTCTCCTTGAAAAAATCACTGAGCTAGAAAATAGATCCAGAAGAGACAATTTAAAAATTACTGGACTACCTGAAAGCCATAAACAAAAAAGAACTTAGAAATCATCCTTCAAGAAATTTCTCAAGGAAAATTGCCCTGATATTTTAGAACCAGAGGGCAAAATAGAACTTGAAAGAATTCACTGATCACCTCTTAAAAAAGATCCCCAAAAGAAAACTCCTAGGAATATTATAACCAGGTTCCAGAGTTCCCAGATCAAGGAGAAAATATTACAAGCTGCCAAGGAGAAACAATTTGAATACTGTGGAAACACAATCAGGATAACCCAGTATCTAGCAGCTTTTACATTAAGGGATCGAAGGGCC
>JAQQSU010005733.1:0-13717 GCA_028627135.1 Pseudochirops cupreus | reverse complement strand
GAACTCAAGGGGTTTCCCAGAGCCTGTACCTCAAAGATTCAAGGAGAGCTCAAAGGGGCTCCCAAAGCCTGTACCTCATCATTCCTCCCTCAAACAAATGGGACCCAAATTCCTTTGGGGTAAAGGGCGAAGGTCTCAGCTTCTGAAAGTGCTTCCTGCTGGCAAGGGGTGTAGAGCTGTCCCTGCCTCTCTGGGTCCCATTCAAGGGGGTCAGACTTCACATCTAAGGGGTCAGACTCTGGAACATGCTTGATGCCAGGTCCAGCGGGCTGGAGAACTTGGGGCTTAAACCCTGGAGGAAACAAACCTGGCAAAGAGGTTAAGCAAACAAAGACCAAAACAGGCACAAAAAAGTATAGTGAGAACAATTTCCCTGGTAGGAATTAAAGATGACTATGGGAAGGCCAAAAGGCTTGATATTATCCCTTGATATTATATAGTGATAATATCCCCTGATATTATGGATCTACTAGGGCAGCATTCTGGCTCTTTACCAGTCACGCCTCACTCTTGTTACAGGACCAGTCCATCTTTTCCCCTGCCCCCACACCAGTCATACAATTCCTTGATGGCATGTTTTACTCCTGTTCTTCTGAATTCCTTACCAGCATTATGTTGCAGTCTGTTCATATTCACCATGGACTTCTCTATTGCTCTTGGCAAAATATTAATGTTTAATTCTTTGGAGATCATTGTATTCAATGTCTTCCTGCCATATGGATCATCAGTAGAATATTGTTATTAAAAACATGAGTCTGTTGTAATAGGACACTTGGGATCTTTAAATGAGATCTGCAATTTCTTGAAGGCAATCTGACCCACTCTCTTTCACCTATTCAATTTTGAGCCCAATTTATTGTCCATCTGCATCTTCTGTCACAGATATACATACTTATGGACAAGTTCTATAAGTTGTCAGTGGAAATGCATGTTGAAATCCAGACAATAGACATTCTTTATGCCTTGGTCTTTCTTGCGTGGCCGGATAGATCATATTCCTTTAAGTGGCTGCAAATCTCTTCCAGGAAAATCTATAATGTTCTGAGGTTTAAGGAAATCAGCACAATGTCATATGTACACAGGATCATCCAGAGGACCTCACCATGCACATAAACCCTGGAAGGCTCATTATTACATAATTATTT
Organism: Pseudochirops cupreus; assembly: GCA_028627135.1. NCBI lineage: Eukaryota > Metazoa > Chordata > Mammalia > Diprotodontia > Pseudocheiridae > Pseudochirops > Pseudochirops cupreus. The sequence continues at coordinate 12,572 of JAQQSU010005733.1, read as the reverse complement.
TTTTTCAAGTTTCCGTAGAATGGCTCCAGATATTCTGATAGGGGAAGAAATGATCTGAGCCTGGGAAAGCATAGTAAGTATGTCAAAACTGGAAAACATCTTAGAAATCATATAGTCATCAGGTCATAGATTAAGAAATAGAAAGGATCTCCATTGCCATCTATTCCAAACACTTTATTTTATAAATGAAGAAAAGGAGACCCAGAGAGGTTAAGTCACTTGCCCAAGGTCACACAAGTAATAAGTATAAAGAGGGGATTTGAGCCTAGGTCCTCTGACTGAGTCAGCACCCTTACATTGTACCATACTGCTCCCTATCTCATCATGTTAGTTGGTTGACAAGCTTTTAAGTGCCTACTCTGTGCCAGGCATTGTGCAAAGCTCTGGAAACACAAAGAAAAGCAAAAACATGATCCTTGTCTTCAGGGAGCTCACCTGTTACAGAGGAAGAAGCAGAGCTTCAGATGAGGAAAAGGAAGAAAAACACAGAAACTTGGGGAAAAGAGAACCCTGAACATCCAGGCAAAGAAAGAGAACACAGGCATCTGAGAAGGGAATGGAAATTGTGAAAGTAGGGAACATGGAGCTATGGTGAGGTACAGTGAAAAGAGCCCTTTTTAGAGTATCAGGAGACTTCTAGTCATGACTCTCTTGCTAATTAATTGTATGACTTTATGCAAGTCATTGCCATCTCTGAGTCTCTTCTGTAAAATGAAAGAATCAGACCAGATGGAACCACTATCATCAGAATGCTCAGTCATGATATTCACTCCCCTCCATGTTCACTCTCCACACCAGCTGCTTTTGTCTCAGTGCAGTACCTTCCCTAAGCCCTTTTTATCTTCTCTTTATGTGTTCTCTTTCCTTAAAATGTAAACATCTTGAGAATAGTGACCAGATTATTATCCTGTTTTTGTATACCCAGCCATTTAGCACAATGCTTGGCACAGAGTAAGTATTTAATACATGTTTTGATCTATCTATCCATTTATCATTTATCCATCTATCCATCATTTATCTATCCATCTACCTATCATTCATCTATCCACTCATTGTTTATGTATCCACCCATCGTTTACCTATCCATCCATCATTTATCTATCCATCCATCCACTATTTATTCATCTGCCATCTATCTCCTTATTTGTCTGTCTTTGTGTCTAGGGTCTCTTCCAACTGTAATATTCTGTTTTCACTCTCTGTTCTAAGACCCCTTCCAACTTTGACATTCTATGATTCTAATTTACTATTAACATTCTATGATTCTAATTTACTATTTTGCCTCCAACCAGTCCCTGGTCACTTTCAGTCAACTCTGCCCTTTTGGTTCCCCATCCTGCAACCTGAACTCAAAATGTCTCAAACAAAACAATGACAGCAATCATCAACTCATCAAAAATCACTCAATCAACCAAAAGTTATCCATTGGACAGTCCTGCTCTTTGACTGTGTTGTGGGGAAGATAGAAGTAACATAAGGCATGATCCCTCTTCTTAGGAGCTTTCAATTTAAGTCAGGTGATGGAACATATATTTATCTCAACAAGCTTGTATTAATTGTCTACTACGAGCAAGGCAATTTTTCTAGGCATTGGGAATACAAAAGTTAAGGAAAAACAAAGATAATCCCTGCCCTGCAAAAGTTTGTATTCTCCTGGAGCTTGGGATACTATGACATAAACACTGTAAAATATAAGCTAATGCATGACTGAGCAAAGAAAAGAGAGTCAAAAGGCTCTAGAAAGAAATGAGGATAGGGGAGCATTTTCAGGTGGAGAGAAAAGGGAGGGTTTTTATGTTGGAGGTGGCAACCGAACTGAACCTTGAAAGACCTAAAGAAATCTTAAAGGTAGGGTTGAGGAGGTACTTAATTTTAGGCATTAAGGCACAAATGCAAAAATTCAATGCATGTTAAAGATAAATAAATCATGGTTTGTTTGAGTTTTTTTAAGATGCACAAAGATAGGAGATGGCATGTCAAATCCAAATAAAGAACCAAAAACAAAATAGCTAATAATCCATTTTAGTCAAAAGGTAAAGTCTATAAAGGGCAGTAATGTGAAAAAAGACTGACTGGGCAGGTTATAGATTGTGGAGGGTCTTGGTGGGGGAGTTATTATTTTCATCTATAGGCAATAGAGAACCTATGAAGGTGCTTGAGCTGGGAAATGACCTGATCTAATCTGTACACTGGGAAATATTAAAGAATAATATACTTAGATAACTCAACAAACATCATCATCATCATCATAATAAGATGAAAGTCACAAAAAATGTCAAGTGAGCACTATAGACCAGTAAACTCAGGAGTTTCTAGAGAGGAGATGAGATGAAGGTAAGGATGTTTGGTTCAATCAGCTAGACTGAAACCACTGCCAATAAAATTAAATTCCTAGATGTTCTACAGTTACTCCATGTTGTACAAGACACTCAGAGACATTCTTCAAAGGGTCCTTCTCAGGTAGTTGAAGGAGGGAATATATATATACTGTGTGCATGTTTTTGTGGCAAGGATACCAACCTAATTATGACTAGGTTAATTAGATAGTTGGTTTTGGTCATGACTATCCTGAGGCAATGGTGGTCACCAATCCATCAGGTTAGACCTAGGTACCGGCTAGAAATCCCCTTTTCTATTAGCTACTTACTACTCTCTAATGCCCTCAAAGTACTTCTGAGACCCCATTAGTGCAGGGTTTCCAGGATTTCCATTCAATTCCTACAGGAGGGAAAGGATTATTTTTGTTGTTGTTGTGTAATTAGGGCTCCAGGAGCTATGATTTCAGAAACAATCTAACAAGAAACAACCTTAGAGGTCTTCTAGTACATGAACAAGAAGGACCTTTATTGGCTTAGGCTACTAGTCACTTTCCTTTTGATGCTTTCAAAAATTAATATTTTATGTTTCCCCAATTGCCTCTAAAAATAATCTTTAGCAATTATTTTTTAAAACTTGGAGTTCCAAATTCTCTCTCTCTCTCTCTCTCTCTCTCTCTCTCTGTCTTCCCCATCACCTCTAATTGAGAAGGTAAGAAAATTGACATAGGTTCTACATCAGCAGCCATACAAAACATATTTTCATATTAGTCATGTTGTGAAAGAAAAGAGACCAAAACAAAACCAAAACAAGAAAGACAAGGAAAGTTTAAAAAAAAAAAGAAGAAGAAGAAGTATGCTTCAATCTGTATTAAGACTCTATTAGTTCTAGGGGTGCTAGGTGATGCAGTGAATATAGCACTGCCCCTGGAGTCAGGAGGACCTTGAGTTAAAATCTGGCCTCAGACACTTGACACGTTTACTAGCCATGTGACTTTGAGCAAGTCATTTAACCCCAATTGCCCTCCAAAAAGAAAAAAAAAAGACTCTATCAATTCTTTCTCTTGAGATAGATAGAATTTTTCTTCAAAAGTCCTTGGGTCATTGTGTGACTGAGAATAACTAAGTCACTGGGGGCAGCTAGATGTAGTGAATAGAGCACTGATCCTGGAGTTAGGAGGTTCTGAGTTCAGACCCAGCCTCAGACACTTGACACACTTACTAGCTGTGTGATCTTGGGCAAGTCACTTAACCCCAATTGCCCTGCCTTCCCCCCTCCAAAAAAAAATGAGTTAAGTCATTTGTAACTGATCATCATATGATATTGCTGTTACTATGTACACTGTCCTCCTAGTTCTGCTCACTTCATTTTGCATTAGTTCATATAAGTCTTTCCAGGTTTTTCTGAGATCATTCTGTTCATTTCCTATAGCACAATAATATTCTATCACAATCATATATCACCACTTGTTCAGTCATTCCCCAATGGATGGGTATCTCCTCGATTTCCAATTATTTGCCACTACAAAAAGAGCTGTTATAAATATTTTTGTGCACATAGGTCTTTTTCCATTTTGTTTTTTTGTCTCTTTGGGATACAGACCTAATATTGGCATTGCTGGGTCAAAAGGTATGCATGGTTTTATAGCCATTTGGGCACAGTTCCAAATTTCTTTCCAGAACGGCTGGACCAATTCACATCTCCTGTGATAAAGCACCAGTGTCTTGATTTTCCCACATCCCCTTCTACATTTGTCATTTTCTTTTTCTGTCATTTTAGTCAATCTGATAGATGTGGAGTGGTACATCAGAGTTCTTTGAATAAATAATTATCAGTACATTTTTTATATGACTATGGCTTTGATAACTTTGCTTAAAAACTACCTGTTCATATCCCTTGGCCATTTATTAATTGGAGAAGGAGATGTATTTTAAAAATTTGACTCAGTTCCCTATACATTTGAGAACTGAGGCCTTTATCAAAAAAATTTGTTAAAATTATTTTCACAGATATTATTACTAACTCTGTTTTCTTCCATCCTATTCCCTCCTCCCTGTTTATTGTACTTTCTTCTCTCCTTTCTCCCTTTCCATTCTCAAAAGTGTTTTGCTTTGGACTACTACTTCCCCAAATCTGACCTCCCTTCTATCAATACCCTCTTCCTTTGTTTATCCCTTCCCCTTCCTACTTTCCTGTAGGGTAAGATACACTTCTATACCCAAATGAGCATGTATGTTATTCCCTCTATGAGCCATTTCTAATGAGAGTGCTCTTGTCAACCTCATCTATCTTTCCCTCTACTGTAAAAGTTTGTGTCTCTTTTATGTGAGATAATTTACCCCATTCTACTTCTCCCTTCCCCCTTTTCCAAGTGCATTCCTCTTTCTAACCGTTTCAAAATTTTATTTTTAAATATCATTCCATTATATTCAACTCATGCTTATGCTTATGTCCATGTATACTACTTCTAACTGCCCTAGTAATGAAAAAGTACTTATGAGTTACAAATATCATTTTCCCATGTAAGGTCTATAAATCCTATTATTGAATTCCTTATGGTTTCTCTTACCTGTTTACTTTTTTATGCTTCTCTTGAGTCTTGAATTGGAAAGTCAAATTTTCTATGCTGCTCTGGTCTTTTCATCAGGAATGCTTGTAAGTTCTCTGTTTCATTGAATATCCATTTTTTCTTTTGAATGATTACATTGTTTTGCTGGATAGGTGATTCTTGGTTGTAATCCTATTTCCTTTGCTCTCTCAGTTATCACATACCAAGCTTTCCACTTCCTGTAGAAGATGCTAAATTTTATGTGATTTTGACTGTGGCTCCACAATATTTGAATTGTTTGTTTCTGACAGCTTGTAATAGTTTCTCATCAACATGGGAGCTCTAGAATTTTACTATTCCCTGAGAGGTTTCATTTTACCCTTGGACCCTTGAATATCAGGGCAGTTTTCCTTGACAATTCCTTGAAAGATGGTGTCTAGGCTCTTTTTTTTTTATCATGGCTTTCAGGTAGACCAATGATTCTTAAACTATCTCTCCTTGATCTATTTCCCAAATCAGTTGTTTTTTTCCAATGAAATATTTCACATTTTCTTTTTTTTCTTTTTCAGTTCTTAAATTTTATTTCATTGTTTCTTGATTTCTCATGGAATTGTTCTTTTCCACTTGCCCAATTCTAATTTTTAAAGAATCATTTTCTTCATTGAGTTCTTGTGCCTCCTTTTCCATTTGGTCAATTCTACATTTTGAAGAGTTCTTTTTTCCCCCCAAGCATTCTTCTCTTCCTTGGATTTTTGTGTCTCTTTTATTATTTGACCTATTTTGCTTTTTAAGGTGTTATTTTCTTCAGGTTTTTGTGCCTTTTTTTTTTTTACCAATCTTTTAACTTTTTTTCATGATTTTCTTGCATCAAATTATTCAATTTTTCCTCTACTTCTCTTATTTGATTTTTAAGAAATCTTTTTGAGCTATTTCAAGAATTCTTTTTGAGTATGAGACCAATTCACATTTCTTTTTGATGGTTTAAATATAGCAGTTTTTTACTTTATTATCTTTTTTCTGCATTTGTGTTTTGATCTTTCTTATCCTCATAGTATCTTTCTATGATCAGGATCATTTTTTGTTTGTTTGCTCATTCTTCCAGGCTATTTTTTTACTTTTAGCTTTATATTTAAATTGGGCTCTGCTTTTGGGGTGGAGGTGGCACCATCCCAAGATTCAGATATTTTTATGCAGCTGTTTTCAGAGCTAGTTGTGAAGGTCTGTAAATTTCCAGTTCTTCCAAGATGTTATGATCTTAGGAGAGCAAAGGACTTTGTAATCTTCTGATGGGTTGTCCAGCTCCTTTACCATCCATGACCTGATTCAGTTGCATCCAAGGCCTTCTGCTAGATCCCTGTTGCATGGCCAGTACAGGCACAATCTGTGCTGGACTGTGTTCCACTCTTGCCGAGATGTAACAGACTTACCTACTGACCTTCTTAATTGTCTTGGGCTAGAAAATTGTTTCACCCCATCCTTTTATGGGTTCTGCTGCTCCAGAATTTGTTTCACTATTTAAAGTTTTTTGGAGAGAAATTTGGGAAATTTAAGTCAAGTCTCTGCCTTTTCTCTACCATCTTAGCTCCATCTCCACCCTGGTTTTTTTTTTCCTTCTTGATGCTTTGTTTTTGAAAAGAGATTTGTATAAAGGACAATATATTATATTTAAACTCTTTTCTGCAGTGGGGTGGATTTCCTAGAATTTAGGCAGAAGCAATATGAGGATCCTGATATTGGTAATATGCTATGGTATATGCTATTACACATTTGATATTATATGATTTTATTATGTGTTTAGGGAGAACTTTTTTGTTATTTCACACTGATATTTGTTATCTTGTATAGTGTTGCTTTTATTAAACTATGTACCAAGCAAGAATAATTGAAATAATGGCCAATGTTTGATAAAATGCCCAGGTCTATGCAGAATCTTCATAGTCCTTGTCCTTTATTCCTTGAATTAGATACCTAAGCATGATAATTTTACATTCAAGCAACCATTTATGAAGCATTGTAATGCCAAGTAAAGAAAACTTCCAAGGTTCAGAATACCAGCATGGTAACTCTCTATTTTATTCAGTGACAAATTAAGGCAAAAATATTCACAGAACAGAGAAAATCAAAATATAGTGTAACTCATTCATTTAGTAGTAAGTTCTCAATTCAATCCAAGTACTACTCCACCCCTGGACAGTACATTCATTTAGTCAGTGGCAAAGTCTCTCTTCTCAAATGGAGATTAGTTTCCAATCATAAGCAAATACCTTAATTTGGTCAGTCACAGAGCACAAAAAAAGTCAAAAGTTTCCCACCCCTGGATCACAACTAAATTACAATACCATCCATTACCACTAAGCACCTTCTCAAAGGGGCAGTGAAGAGCACAAAAATCATCTACACTAAGCCACAACAAGGTCATCATCACGGCATTAAATATCCAAGGAGAGAGCTCTTCTTCATCTTGATATGAGGCAGGTTCCCAGCAATCTCTTTTCCTGAGAAGACAAAGCTTAATGAAGCCACAACAGACATTGCCAGCATTCTCATCAATTTACTCTCTGCCTGCAAAGCAGTCCCAGAACCCCTGAAAACATCAGCAAGACCCTCTTCCAGGATTTCTGTACACATAGAACAAGAAAATCCTTCTTCAGGGCTTCTGAACCAACAGCCAGGTTCCAGGACCTCTACAACAGCAGCACTGTCCTTCACCAGCAGACAAATCTGGCAAAACAACATCAAAACAGACAGACAAAATACTGGCATCATAGCCATGCCTTCTCAGTCCTCCATAGCTCTGGGTGGCAGTTCTCAAAAGTCCTGGGCAACTCCAACTGGCTCTCAGCAGTCTCTCAGCAACTCTGGCCCCCAGCAATTCTCCTCTTTCTCTGCCTCCACGATACTGCTCCCCAAAAATTATTTTGTCTCTCTCTCTGCTTGTGCCTTCTCTCTGCTTGGGCCTTCTCTACATTCACAGCATCAGCTCCTCCCAGTTTAGCCTTTTCTCTTCACATCAACAAGTCCATCCCACAAGTGGGATTCACAAGCTCTGGGTTTCAACACTCAACCTGAAAACCAACCCAACACAGGGGGATCTTTAAATTCCATTACCATTACATTCCACCCCTCCAGGATCCTTGGCCTTACAATTTCAATCTAAATGGCCATGGATCCTAGAATAAAGGCACTATGCTTTGTAATCCTTGCTACTACACCACAATGTAATGCCAAGCAAAGAAAACTTCCAAGGTTCAGAATACCAGCATAGTAACTCTCTATTTTATTTGTAGTGGGAATCTGAAGATCTTCCCTGCCCCTTGGCTCCTTGATAGGCTTAAGTGAATCTGAGAACCTTCCCTGATTTGAAAATATACTCTGTCCCCTAATAGGCTGAATGTGGTAACATGGAGACTGTGGCAGGAGGCTTGTTTTTCAGGAATGACCACACCTTGTTACTTTGTGATTGGGCAGTGTGTCAAGAGGGTTGTGACATTCTCTGAGCCAGGAGAAGGCTACATATACACTGATGAGAGGTGCTGCTTTGGGGCTCACTTTGGGAAGAGTTGTGTGATTTGGCCAGATAAGACTCTGGGCAGCCATTGAGCCCCCTAGCTTTGAAAACCCAGATGTTGGTGCTTCCCTCTCTGGTAACTAAGTATGGATGTAATGTCAGACAGCTGGAAGCCCTGTCTGCTGATCTCTTTCTCTGTATTTTTTTTTTCTGCTTGTAACTTCTGTTTGTATTCTCTGAAGTTCAGGGTGCTGACTTTTTCCCCTGAACTAGGTAAATGATATATGTTTAATTGAAACAAGATTGTTAACCCATTTTGAGTTGCTTTCCTTTAGAAAAGCAGACCTAAGAACCTGTGCTAGCAGCCATCTTGGGTATGCTAGGGTGCTTGCTGCTACAAGCATCCACTTTATACAATTTATCATAACACTTTCAATATTTCTATGATTTTTTTTTTGAGATTGGGTCTTCCTATCTTGCCCAGGCTAGAAGTATGGCAGTCATTCACAGTTCCAATCAAACTGCTAATTGGCATAGGAGCTTTGCTCTGCTTGGGTTCCATCCTGGATTGCTTTGTCCCTCCACCTTATACTCTCTCTCTCCAGAGAGCTCTCCATATTTGTTCTGGACAAACTGTTTACACCTTGTAGAATTTAGTCATCAGAACTCCTGAGCTCAAATGATCCACCAGCCTCAGTCTCCCCAGCATCAGGAATTACTGGTGTGAGATAATATGCCAAGTGTTCCTAGACATTTTTAATCAAATTTGAACATAATGTATGTTAGAATGTATATGTATGTATGTACGTATGTATGTATGTATGTATGTATATGTATGTTTGCGTGTGTGCCTCCCTATCCCACCTCTAATTGATAGTAAAACTCTTGAAGGCCAGGAATATAACTTTTTTTATTCTGTTTCCTAAATTTTGAGCATTGTGCTTTACACATAGCAGATGCTTAACAAAAATTTGTTGAATTGAAATCCAGTTTATTGCATTGTGCTAGACCTTGGAGGAGGAAAAAGTGTAAGAGAGAGTATTCTGTGCCTCCACACCTCATTTGCTCTAGTCACAGAAAGCTCAAAATGTAATCACAGGGTGTTAATGAGGTGTTAGACTAACCAATCCCTCTATGAGGTGCCAAGATTGTCTGAGCAAACAAATTGCCCATGCCCATGAGGGTTTTAAATGACAGATAGGGCATTCAAGGATTAAAGCAATTGCAGAGTGAGATGGCTGGAGGAGAGAAAAGGGGATTTCCATCTCCTCTTCTTTTCTCCCGGCCCCTTCCATTAGACCCCTGGCAATCCAAACTTGGGCCATGGGGAAGATTAGATCCTGGAAACCCCACCTGGGAACTCTGAAGAGTAAAAAGACTTCTGATGATTGTGTCTATGACATACATATGGCCTACAATGTGTAACTCACTACAACTGTACTCCAAGTTTGAACCCATTCTTCCCTTGTACCTATGTGTTTTAGGGGAGGGTGTACCCCAACATTTAATGAGGGAATGTTTTGTAACTATTGTCCTTCCTATGTCAGTAGAGGAAACACCTTCGAAAAGAGTTAGTTGTGTCTGATTGTTAATGAGAAATACACAGGTTGGGGCTAGTGAATTGCTGTAGTAAGAGGAGCCATCCCCAGGGTTATCCCAGAACCAAAGTAGCAGCAAAAGGGGAAATATTTCAATAGTAGGGGACAGCATCAGCCAAAACTTGTGAACACAAAAGTATCTACTGAATTGGTTTCTGGTGTATTAACTTCTGTAGAGTATCATTGCTATACTACGTCAGGATAGAAAAGCCAACACCTAACTGAAGAGCTTAGAAAACACCCCCACACTTTACAGATTGGAAGACTGAGACTCAGTAATGTTAAATCTTGAAACCTACATGGAGTTAGGTAGTGGAACACTGAAGCTGGAGTCATGAATTCAAATTTTTCTTCAGGTGTGGATTAGTTGAGATACAGAAGCCAGTTAAATGGTTGAATCAATAAATTGACCTGCATATTTTCACTGGGTTAAAACCAGTTACTATATTGTACATAATCATACCTTCAAGTAGTATGAGTTTAAATACATATGACTATTTTACAGAATTCGTTGTTTGCACATTCACACCTTCTGATTAAGGCTGCTTGGAGGAAGGATAAGGGAGTTTAAGTTCAGTCTTGTCAAGCTTTCCTGGACAGCATCTGTTCCTCCATGGTTGGGCTGTCTAGAAGTATGCAGGCCTCAAGGAAACTTATTCATGCTAACTAGAGTACAAATTTATAGCCTAAAGGCCCAAATGATTAATATAAAAGAAAAGTGTCCTTGCCTTCACAATCCTTCTGCTATGAAAACCTTAGGGAAGAGTGAAAGGGACATTGAGAAAAGGAGGGGTAAACTTCACAGAAAATAGAACCATAAATTTAGAGCAAGAAAGAACCTTAGCAACCATTCAGTACAACTCCCTCATTTTCCTGATGAGAAAATTGAGGTCCAAAGTGGTGATGTGACTTGCCCAAAGTCATAGGAATAAGTGGTGTCATCAGTATTTGAATCCACATCGTCTGGCTCCAAATGCAGCATTATTTCCACTGACACACCACCTCCTGTTCTGGACAAGACCCAATACCTAGTCTCAAAAGAACTGTTGGGGAAAAAAATCTGTTCTGTGGTCAGAAGTGTCCAGAATAATTGCTATGTGTTGGGGCGGCATCTCTTTCTGAACAGTTCTGAAAGGCTCACTAACAAGTGAGCTTAACTTAACTAATTTAACATCTAGATTTGAGTAACTTTTGGCTTCCAGAGCTATCTCCCAATTTCATCTTTATTTCCTTTCTCTTTCCCAGTTACTCCTTTACTAAGTGAACCATCATAGCTAATTTCTTTGTCTCTTCCATTGGGCCTTCCAGATGGAACTAATCACCCTTGACCCCTCTTTTAGGAGTGGGACAGTAGTTCTATTTAAAGACTTCCATGGGATCAGCTGGAAGCAAAGCAGGTGACCTCCAAGCTCCAAGATTCTGTTCTGTTAAATTTTATCTGAAAGTTGTCTATTTCCCACTCCCTAAGGTCAGACCTTAATTGTAATTCTGAAGCCTTGCAGAAGAAGGAAAGATGACCACTTTGGCTGCCAGGTTGTTGTCTAAAGATTGACTCTCTCTCTTCTCCCTTAGTCTCTCTATTGCTCTTCTCACCTTCCCCTCCACCACCACTCCCCCCACCAAGGAAAAAAGACCAAAGGAAGAAAAAAATAAACACCAGTCCGTTTTATTCCTCCCCACAAACTATGCTCATTCAGGTCTATGGTTTCAGGCTTTTGTGAAATCAGGGCTCCTAGAGACTATAAGAGACCTTGCTGAGACTCTGGTGTGAAGCATTGCTTAATCTATGAAGTAATGCTCCCCTTCTTGAGGCAGAAAGGGTTGAGGAAAAAAGTACCATGGATTTTGAAAGGACTGGATATTCTCAGCTCAGGGCTGAGTGCAGGGATCCTGGTTGGAGGAGGTCAATTCTCATCATTGTCAGAATCTGCTCAAAAGAATATCTCTTGAAGAAAAGTCCTCCTCTCTGGGTGTCTCTCTCATTGTCTTCTGGAAGGAAGATAAACTTGCCAATGTTGCATGTTGGAATTCCCTCCATTCTTGCACCTCTGCCCTAGATAATGTTTTTCTCATGCTGCCTACAGACTTTTCAGAGCAGCAAGGCAACTGGGTGATGCTTTCCCTCTCAGCACCCTGAAACTCCTATTCTATTTTCCTTTCATCATCTAAATGTACCTGTCTCTTGACTCTCACCCTTGCCCTTCCAGAGTAGGTGATAAAAAATAGGGTTAATACTAGCTTCCCGGATCTCTCCTGGGCATTTTATCTGGAGCCTTCTAGAGATAGCAATTTAAACCACAGAAGCAACTCTAAAGGTGTGGATTTCAGCCCTGTGGTGTAACTATTTGGGGTACAGTGGAGACTTTTCAGTAAGCCTCTGTTAAATTTTGCTTAGGACTACCACTCTCATTTGTCTTTGTTTCTCTCACCTTCTCTTCCTCTAAGAAAGACAAACACCACAGCTGACCCTATGCCCTGCTGTAAATCTAAAGTTAATGTGTTTCTGTTGAAGGTTATGGTCCAGGGGGAAGAGTACCACGAAATGCAGAAAGTTAAGTAGGATTTTCTTTCACCTAGAGAAAAAAACAAAACAAAATCAAAT
>JAQQSU010005732.1:0-13718 GCA_028627135.1 Pseudochirops cupreus | reverse complement strand
AGACTGAAGAGATATGAACTTTTGAATGGTGGATTGGAATTCTTGGAGCTACAGACTTGTATGGGGAACTGACCCAATCATAACCCTTGACCTCCAGGGTTTACAACTGTAGATTGTTGAGAATGGCCCTCCCTTAGGTGAGATCATTTTCTCTCCTCCAATTTAGGCTAAGATCTTATCCTGATCCTGACTGAAGTGATTCTTTGATAAATTTTAATCTACAAAACTCCAATTTACATTTCCTGTAAATGGGTTTGATTACTATATAAATGGATTTGCTCACATAAATGAGTTTGATTACTATTCATTATTTGTGATGGTTTTCTGTGTAGCCCTTTGGTGAGAAGGGGCTAAGCTAATGGGTCTACTTAAAGGCTACCCTCCTCCTAAAGAGTGAGCAGAGAAATGGCTTTCCTTCTGAATGCAGACTGATACTCATAGACTAGAGATAGTTGAAGGGTGGCAAATAGATATAATTGTAGCCACATACTCTTCTCAGAGAGTAGAGGAGAGATTGCCAACCCTTGGCAGACTTGAACCCTATTTGCCTCTCTCCTCACTCCTCTCATCCTCCCAAGGCCAGCTGCTGTTGGTGCCAGGGTAATCCTTCTATTACTAAGTCAGAAAGGTGGTTCCCTTGGAAACATGGTAGGTCAGGTTGGATGTTGGATCATGTCTATCTGTGTCACTTGTTATTAGTGTAGCTAAACAAACCGTACATATACATATCCCATATAAGGAAATAATAAGAGAGCACTCAATTGTCCTTGATGAATTCACGTCACTTGGCCAAGATGAACTGCATTCATTGACAATGAAGATGGTGCATGTGATTACTACAACTACTGTCAGCGATATTTGGGAGACTGTGGAGAGTGGAGTCATATTATGGGACTGCAAAGGGGTAAATGTCTCAATTTTTTAAAAAGGGAAATTGTAAACTATAGGCCAGCGAGCTTGACTTAATTCCTAGGAAAATTCTAGAATGGATCATTAAAGAGACAGTAAACATTTGGGCAGCTAGATAATACAGTGATAGAGTACTGGGCTTGGAATCAGGAAGACTCATCTTCATGAGTTCAAATCCAGCCTCAGACACTTATTAGCTGTGTGACCCTGGGCAAGTCATTTAACCCTGTCTGCCTCAGTTCCTCATCTGCAAAATGAGTTGGATAATAAAATAGCAAGCCACTCGTAGTATCTAGTATCTTACTAGTATCTAGTATCTAGTGTCTTCCAAAACGGGGTCATGAAAAGTAGGACATGACTGAAATGATTGAATAACTATAGTAAACATCTAGGAGAGAGTCATCCTGGCTTTATAAAGAACATATTATGGCAGACTAAGCTGATTTCCTTTTTTGACAAGGTAACTGTCAAACTGATTAGAACAGGGTAATATTGTATAATTTAGCTTGATTTTTTTAAAAATTAAAAAGAAATTAACTAAAAAATCTGTATTTCTGCATTCTATTTCCCTCACACCCATCTGAGAAAGGACAAAAAACAAAACCCCTCTTACAAACATGCATAGTTAATCAAAACAAATTTTGGCCATGTCCAAAAAATGTCACCATCATCCCCTCTTTCACATCTCTTTTAGTAAGTATGTATCAGGTAGCATGTTTCATCATTACTGCTGGAATTGTGGTTGGTCCATACATGCTGATCAGAGATCCTAAGTAAGTCTTCTAAAGCTGTTCGTTTTAATAATATTATCAGTATACAAATTATTCTCTTGGTCCTGTTCACTTCACTCCGCATCAGTTCATGTAGGTTTTCCCTGAGGTAAACTTTATTTTTACAGAGTGTCTTGAAGGTTTTGAAGCAAAGGCTTTATGACCACTTGTTGGGTGTATGGTGGGGGCATTTCTTCCTCCCTCTCCTTCTCCTCCTTCTTCTTCATCTTCTTCATATTTGTGTGAACTAGAGGGCCACTGAGATTCTTTCAGTTTGGAAGTTCTATGATTCTAGTCTGTTTTCCCCCCCAATTTGTTTTACTTACCTTGCTTTATCAACTAATTTTTCCTTCTTTTTGAGTTCTTCCGAAGCTGTTCCATTTTACAGGAGGGGAAGCTGAGACTCAGACAGGTGAAACAATTTGCCCAGTTTCACATAGTGAGTGTCAGAGCTCAGACTTGAAGTTAAATTTGTTGACCTTATGATCTCTTTTGCATTACCCCATGGGATCATAGATTCAACACTAGAGGGGACCATAAGAGATGACCTGATCGCACCCTCTGATGTTATAGATGAATAAATGAAGTCCTTGAACGGATGAATAAGGAATGGAGACAAGGATTCCAAGCCACTTCCTCTGACTCCAAATCCATTGCTCCTCCCAGTATGCCATGCTCTTACACTGACTGCCTCTCAACATCCTGCTATTGAACATTCTATGTCCCCTCCAGCAGAATGAAAGCTCTGAAGGTTGGGATTTTCTTGCTTTTGTTTTTATATCCCAAGCACCAGGTCCGTGATGGATGCATGGACTGCTTAATAGATGCTTATGTATTGATGGTTACTCTCAAGAATGGCTTCCAGTGAAGGGAGATGGCTTATAACATTGGTTTGGGAGGCAGAGGAAGCTCCAGTTCAATACCCCTGTCTTTTCTATAGGAGGATGGATTAGTTGTTGTTCAATTGAGGAAAAGGTACGTTTATGGGGATGGGAGGAGGGGTTGAGACATGCTAACTTGGAAAATTCTAATTTTCTACCCTAAATCTCCAAAGCCATTTCCATTTGTGGGAAGTTACGTTTTTTTACCCATTATCCCCTACCATGAGCCTCCCCTGTGTGTGAAATGGGGCTGAGTTTTCTCTATTTCCTTTTGTCAAGAGGGTGCTGGATTCCCAACCCTTGTAGGCATTCTGACTTTAAAGTATTTTTTTTAGTACCCATGGTGTATTAGAGACAACTAGTGGCACAGCGGATTTGGAGTCAGAAAGACCTGAGTTCAAATTCATCCTTAGACACTAGCCATGTGACCTTGCACAGGTCACTTAAGATTTGTTTGCTTCAGTTTCCTCAACTGTAGAGTGGGAGTAAAAATAGCACCTCCCTAGAATGGTTGCTGTGAGGATCAAATAAGATGATATGTGTTTAATTTTTTAAAAAGCTCTTAGTAAGGTGTCTGGCATATAATAAAGCACTATGTAAATTATTAATCCTTTCCCTTCTCTGTGTGTGTGTGAGAGAGACAGAGAGGGAGAGAGAGAGAGAGAGAGAGAGAGAGAGAGAGAGAGAGAGAGAGAGAGAGAGAGAGAGAGAGAGAGAATATGTGTAATATATGTAGCCAAGGATCTGACTGAATTATCAGCCTCTATTTCAATGAAACAAACTCTCTTGCAGTCAGTCTTAATAAAGAAGGGCCAGAGCTAAAGCTGTAGGTGCTTTCCCCAGGCTATTTCTTAGCTACTGAAGACTGAGGAGGCATTGCCATTAGAAAATCTTGCTGGATTGTTTTTCCCCTTTCTTATTGAATTGGGAACAGAGATTGACTAAAATAGGAGGACTCAGTTGTGACTTCTTTTTCACAGATGCCTCTTAATATTCTCTAGGGAGCAGAGCACAATTTACCCCAGGCCTTGATCTGGTATTGGAGCTGTATTTTAAAAATCTGAGTTTATCAGATTTGAGAAATGGAGAGAGAGAGAGGAAGACTCACTTCCACACTGGAACATTCTATGCGAGATGAGAGAGAAAAAGAGACAGACAGAGACAAAGAGATAAAGAGTCAGAGAGAGGCAGAAACAGAGCGGAAAATGAGGAAAAAGAAGAGGGGGGCAGAAGCAGAGGCAGAGAAAGGAGTGGAGAGAGAGGAGTAGAGAGACAGAGGAGATGGAGACAGGAGAAGGACAAAGAAGTTGAGAAAGTTACAGATGAAAAGAGAAATAAAAAGGGAGAAACAAGAGAGACAAAAAGAAGACCATGGGGAAAGGAGAGAGGTAAAGAGAAAAAGAGAAGGATGAAGAGAATGAATGAGAGAAGGAAAGAAAGAGGGAGAAAGGAGAGACAGAAGCAGAGAGAAAGGCAGAAAGAATAGGGAAGAGGGGCAAAGGAGAGAGAGACTGAAAGAGGTAGAGGAAGAATGGGGGAGGGAGAAAAATAGAGAATCAGAGATAAAGAGAAAGACAGAAAAAAAATGAATAGGGGAAGGGAAGGAAAAAGAAAGAGAAAGGTGAGAAAAAGGGGGAGGAAAAGAGAAAAAGCAAAGAGACCAAGGGAGAGAAAGACAGAGCCACAAAGAGAAGAAAATGGGGAGGAAAGGAGAAGGAAAGAGACAAAGAAAGGAGAGAAACAGAAACCCCTCTCCTGTCTTCTCTCTTCTCCTACCCTCTTCCCTCCCCTCCTCTGTTCTCTCTTCCCCATGTTTTGTTCACTCCTTTCTTTTTTCCCTTCTCTGTCCAAATCTTTATTAAACATTCACCATGTGCAAAGTTTACATGGTGGATAGTACTGGAGTTAGGGAGACCTGGGTTCTAGTCCTCCCTGTGACAAAATTTTTGTGACCATTACTCTATCTCTATGATACTGATTCCTAGACTGTTGAAGAACAAATTCCATTCCCCACACCCTGATCCCCACTCTCTCATTCCCATTAACCTCAATACTACTCTCTCCCACCAATGTCCTACTCCTTACCTGCCTGTGCCCTCCCATTCTATAACAAACTTCTGATGATTTTCTATCTCTCCTGCCCATACTTCTTCTACCTTCTGGCTTTTGCTGAGATCTGTCTTCTCCCCAAGACATTATTACCCAGGCGTTCCTCTCCAGGACGGGCTGCACTTTCTC
This sequence comes from Pseudochirops cupreus, assembly GCA_028627135.1. Classification (NCBI taxonomy): domain Eukaryota; kingdom Metazoa; phylum Chordata; class Mammalia; order Diprotodontia; family Pseudocheiridae; genus Pseudochirops; species Pseudochirops cupreus. Next base: position 8,920 of record JAQQSU010005732.1, on the reverse strand, counting down.
TCATATCACTAGTCGCATGCCCCCTGACAATGGGGTCAGAGAGAATGACACAGTCAGTTGGGGGTTTAAACCAATGATAGTAGAGTAGAGAAACCTTAACCCTTCAGGTTCAACTAGAACCCTGAGGGGCAATGTAGCATGCCTCTTCGGGAGAGAAGGCCAGAGATACCATGTTACCATAGAAACGGCAAGACTCGGCAACAGATTGGATATAGGGGGGTTCTATTTAACCACTTAATATCAGGTAGTTTTTATATAGAGATATTTGCTTTGAAGGCATAGAAAAACAAAGTAAAAATAGTTCCCGTCTCCTAATAGGTCCTCAGGGGCCTATTCTTCCTTTATGCCTTCTATCATTGGAGAGAGTAGGTTCAATTGAGCTCTTTTCCAACATAATATTGGTCACACCAAATTCAGGTCAGAAGCAACATCACTGCTAGTTGAGTCTTCGTCTCGTAAATTATTAATCCCTTCCCTTTGGTGTGTGTGTGTGTGTGTGTGTGTGTGTGTGTGTGTGTGTGTGTGTGTGTGTATGTGTGTGTGTGTATGTAGGTGTGTGTATATGAGAGAGAGACAGAGAGAGAGAGGAAGAGAGATGGGGGGGAGAGAGACAGAGACAGAGACAGGGAAAGAGAGAAGAGACAGAGAGAAGAGAGACAGAGACAGAGACAGACAGACAGAGAAAGAGAGAGGAGACAGAAGAGAAACAAAGAGAGAGAGAGAGAGAGAGAGAGAGAAAGGGTACATCCTTGGGCTGGGATACAGAAGGTTACTCCTGCAGGTCACTCCCTGCTCCTCCAGGCACGATGCTTCACTGGCTGCAAGTTCTGACACAGGAATGCCAGGATGGTGAGGGATGATGGGGAAAAAGAGGCAGGAGCCAAAGCTGACAGGCCTTACTGAAAGTTTCCAGGCCGATCAAAGAGGCAAACCTCTTTGAAATATGGTTAGCCAACCAGGATCAGTGACAGAATGTTTGTGTCTGCTCTCCCATCTGTCTTTCCAAGATACTTCCATTACCGTTCAGTCATTTAGTTGTGTCTGACTCTTCGTGACCCCATTTGGGGTTTTCTTGGCAAAGATGCTGGAGTGGTCTGGCATTTCTTTCTCCAGTGTGTCCTCATTTTACAGATGAGGAACTGAGTCAAATTGGGGTTAAGTGACCTGCCCAGGGTCCCATAACTAGTAAGTATCTGAGGCTGGATTTGCACTCAGATCTTCCTGACTCCAGGCTCAGTGCTCTATCTATTGAACCACCTAGCTGCCCCTACTTCCATTATACATCATCATAACTCTCCCTGGCATCCTCTACGTGGAAAGATGTCATCTTTCCCCTGGTATCTTCTGCAGGGAGACATCATGGGAGGTATTCTGCATCTCTGCCAGAGACCCAACACACTGCCTTCACAACATCTCTCATCTAAGTTCCTTTCTCTCCATTCACATAGCTACGCCTCTGGTCATGGTCATCATCTCACGCCTCGACTATTATGACAGCCTTATGGTTGGTCTCCCTGCTTTAAGTCTTTCCCCATTCCAGTTCATCTCCTCAGCTCCCAAAGTGATCTTCTTAAAGCACAGGTCTCTCATCCTCAAACTATTAAACAGCTCCCTATTACCTCCAGGTTCAAATATAAAGTGCTCCCTTTGGCATTTAAAGACCTCCATACCCTGGCCCTTTCCTACCTTCTCAGTCTTTTAAAAACTTAATCCCTTCCACGTATTCTAGGGTCAGTGGCATTGGTCTTCTTGCTATTCCTTGAACGCATCCACATCCCAACTCTATGCTTTTTCACTAGCCATCTCCCATTCCTACTATATTCTTCCTCCTTATTTCTACCTCCTGGCTTCCCTGGGTTCCTTCAAAACTCAGCCCAAATCCTACCTTCTGCAAGTGGACTTTTCCCTGGTTCCCCCCACTCCCAGTGCCTTCTCTCTGAGATTACCTGCCATTTTAATAATATATGTATCTTGTATATGCATAGCCATTAATGTGTTGTTCCCCCTTTAGAATATTAACTCTTTGGGAATAGTGCCCAAGTTCTTGCCTCTCCTTTTTTGTGCCCCCCATGCTTAGCATAGCGCCTGGTGCATACTAAGTCATTAATGTTAGCTGACTTGATTTCATGTCTGATGCTAAACTCTTAGAGCCTCAGTCCTAGACCTCACTGACGTTGTTAAGATTCCTGGTTTTAACCTGCAACCATGAGAAAGAGTAGGTTAATTGAAAAAGTGACTGTGGGGTCTTCCTTCTCCCTCATTCTTACAGTTGATTTGTTACCAGGGTCCTTACAGCACAGGGGTCCTGGATCACATATTTAGGATCCTGGGGTTATAGATTTAGAGGTGGAAGGGGTCTTTGTGGTCTTCAATCCGATCCCCTTATTTTTCAGATGAGGAAATGGGTTGAGCGAAGTTATGGGACTTGTCCCTGCTCATGTAGCTAATAAGCATCTGAGGCATGATTGAACATAGTTTCCTTACTTGAATCTCTGCACTCTATCCACTGTGCCACCCATGGGAAGAGGCCTCAGAAGTCATTGATACACCCCTACGCATGTATTCCAAAGAAGAACTGAGGCCCAAAGAGGTTTAGGTGACTTGCAAAAAGTCATAAAGGTAGTAGTAGTGGAACTGGGATTGAAGCCTTCGTCCACTCTCTCCAACTGCAGGACTCTTTCTACAGCACTTAGGTCAATGAAAGATTTCTATTTCCATACAAGATAAAGTCTCATCCTATTGGGAAGTAGGAAGAGCAGAAGAGAGAGAACCCATCCTGGTAGATAAAGACTCATCTCCAAGGAAAATTGACCTTGGTTTTGCCTAAAATTTCAACCCCCAAATAAGACTGGAGCCCAAGAGGGCCTGCGGGTAAAAAGATGTCAGAGGTGGAAATGGGCATTCTTTTTTTTCCCCTTTTTTTCTGAGGGGCAAATGGGGTTAAATGACTTGCCCAAGGTCACATGGCTAGTTTTTGTGTCTGTGTGTGTGTGTGTGTGTGTGTGTGTGTGTGTGTGAAGTGTCTGAGGCTGGATTTGAACTGAAGTCCTCCTGACTCCAGGGCTGGTACTCTATTCACTGTGCCACCTACCAGCCCCAGAAATGGGGATTCTTGATGGGAAGCTCAGAGAAATGTGACATTTCAAAGGTAGCAACTGATAAGGAGGGGGACAGGACAAGTCTTAAGTCACCTACGTCTGGGAGAGTAGATCTGGACTTTGTAGGAGATTCTTCAATTTCTTCAATTAAATCCAATTCATCTCAACTCAACTAAATTCAGTTTAATTCTACTCAACTCAATTAAATTCAATATTTTATAAGTGATTTTTGAATACATAGCTGCCTCCAAATATTTGAAGGATTGTAATATGGAATCACAAAGATGATAAGAAAGCTGACATTTATAGTATGTGTCAAAATGTGCATATATAATCTCATTTTGTCCTCAAAACAAACCCTGTGTAGCAGTGATTACCTTACCTCCATGTTTCATTACAACTGGAAGGTAGGGGCTATTGGTATAGCACCTTTTACAGATGAGAAGGAAGGTTCACATTTATTCTGTTTGGTCTCAGAGAACTGGAATCAATTGGGGGCAATTACAGAAAGGCAGATTTAGGGGGAAGGGAAGGGAATAGCATTTATATAGCACTGAATACATGTCAGGCACTGTGCTAAGCTCTTTTACAAATGTGATCTCATTCAATCCTGACAACAACCTTGCAAAATAGGTGCTATTACTTGCCTGAGGAAACTGAGGCAAACAGAGGTTAATCAACTTACTCAGGGTCACACAGCTAGTGAGTATTTTGAAATCAGATCTTCCTGATTCTAGACTCAGCACCCTACCACTGAGCCACCAGCTGCCTCTATTTAAGGGGGAAAATATGGCAATTAGAGTTATACAAAAATGGAATTGGGCTACCTCCAAAGATAGTAATCAGACCTTCAATGGAAGTCTTCAAGGGAAGAATGGATAAGCACATTTGAAAGATATTGTAGCCTATTGACTTAGAAAATCACAAATTAACATTTTTAAAATTTTATTTTGTTAAACATTTGCCAATCACATTTTACAGTGGCATAGGGCACACTGTTTCTGCTTCATTTTGAAACCACTGTTGTAGATGGATTTCCTGTTCAGATATTTCTTGAACTAGACAACCTCTGAGATCTCTTTAAACTCTTGATATTCTGTGATTCACACTCATTCCAGCTCTCCTTTCCCTCCCACTGAGGCTTAGCTTGTAATAATGAATCACAGACTTTCAGATTTTAAAGATACCTCATCAGCCATCAAAGTCTATCCCATACAACACAGGAATCTCCATCATAACATACCTGAGAAGAGATCATTCAATCTCTGCTTAAAGAGCTCCTAGGAAGAGGACCCACCACCTCTGGAGGCAGACTTGGGGAAGCTCACCCCTTTTGGACAACTCCATTTGTTTAGAAGATTTTCTTGGCACCAAGCCTAAATTTACTTGCAACACAAGAACCCCCATCAAGCAAAACTAGCTGATGCAATGACCACATCTGAAAATTAAGGGAACATCCTGCACTTATAGCCTCCCCCAGTCCCTTCTCTCTGAGAAAAGGAGGGAGGTGTACTTATTTCCTCATCTCTTACTTAGGACAAACACTGGTAGTTAAAAACAACAACATATTTGGCTTCATTTTAATGTTCTTTTCATTTACAACATTGTAGTTTATAAGGGTGGGCTTGACTGAGTAAATGAGAAAAGTCACCCCAACCCACTCAAAGTATGTGATAAAATGCTCAGATAACTAAACACAGTGAGAACAAGTCTCAAGCAATTAAGCCCTTTAAATGTAAAATGTTTTTGGTGTACTGGAATGATGCTGTCTGGAAGAGGGTTCAGACTTGCTAATGAAATTTAGCAATGACTTTTGGGTCATCTATCAGATAAAACCAGTTCACAACTCATTATTCAGTATCTTGTGAGTATAGAGATTATAGCAAATGGAAAATGAGGAAAGAGCATTCCAGTTAAATACCTAGAGAAGAAGTTCTGCAAGTGGGAGGAGAGCACTTTGGATTAGACTAGGTTTTCTCTTCTTCCAACTACTGGCTAGGGGAGGGCTTCATAAACCTTCATAAACCCCTTATGAGGAAATTCCCATAAATGTTCTTGAAGCATCTCTGGAACAGCTCATGACCATAGCACTATCAGCAGCCAAAGAAAGCTAGGATATAGACTTTCAACAACCGGGAACTGTGAGTAACCACTTTGTTACTTGTGCTCTGTAAGCTGGAACCCACTTTCCCCTACATTCTGTATGTACTTGCGGAGGAGAGTGTCACAGAACTTTGAAGGGATGTTTTTGTGTCAACTGTTTTTATTGCACCACCTTAGTAAATGCTCTTTTTGAAAATCTTTTTAAAGCTGGCTGACCAGAATGATTCTCAAATGATAATCTTGGGAAGAAGCACATCAGTGGGGGCTCATGAATTGTAGTATTAGAAAAGAACCTACTCATCAACCCTTCAGGGCCTCCCTTAGGGGCACAAGGGGATAAAGTAGTTCAGCTCTAGGACCTAACTCATCAAGGTAAGTGTGTATGGGATGAATGCCTTAGAAAATAGGTTACATGGTCATTGTAGGTACTGTTTTCTTTGGCTCTACTTACTTCAATCTAAATCCATTCAGATTACTTATATGATTATTCTCATGTTTCTCTGAATTCCTCCCATCCAACATTGCCCAAGGTGAAAAAAATGTTGTATTACATTTCTATATCCTCCATAATTTTTAGCAAAAGCCTTTGATGATGATGATGATGAAAGTAATCATTTCAAAGGCCATTTTACAGTACTCATTTTATAGACTTGGAGCTTGGAACTAAAAGGTTCTTCTAAAAGAACTAAAGGTTCTTGACATAGGGGACATAAACTTAAAAATATCTTGATAAATGTATTCCAATATAATTCCATGAATTTTTTTTAATGCATTTTAAAACACTGTTTTAAGAGAAGAGATCCATAGGCTCCACCAGACTGACAAGGATGTCTATGACAGAGTAAAGGATAAGAAACCCTGTTCCAGGGCAATTTCCTAGATAGCTGGGGATCACAGTGGTGAAGGCACTGGGTTTGGAATCAGGAAGACCTAAGTTCAAATCCTGCCTTAGATACTTAGTTGTGTGACCCTAGGCAAGTTACTTAACCTCTCCAAGTTTCAGTTTCCCTATCTGTAAGATGAGGGTAATAACCGTTTCAAACTCAGGATTTTTATGAGGATCAAATGAGATAACATATGTAAAACACTTTGCAAACCACAAATGCTAGATATTATTATTAAATATATACACTTTCTGATCTGTCGGGTATTTCTCAGCTATGGCAAACCCTGCTCTTGTGCCCAGTTCAGGGAAATGGACACAGAGCTGCCTATCTGAATTCCACTCAGGTGCTGTGGCCCAGGCCTCTGGCCACACTTCATTCTCATCCACTGAGCTGGGAGCTGCTTGGAATGTTAAAGAGAACAGAATTCCTCACTGGGGACAAGTGTCCATTCTAATTTCATTCAGGTTTCTGGATATTACATGTAATTAAAGATGCGTGGAATAGTTCAGAATGAAACCCCATGCTTTAGGGGCTGGGGGGAAATTAACTACTGTCCATGGTGCTAGGAGATTTGTTTTTTTAGTTGTGTGGTTGTTTTTTTTCTTCCATAGTCTCCTCTTTCAGAGGTGAAGAATATAATGGAAGTAGATCTCCTTGCTTCTTGTATGGTAAGGAATAAAAGGGAGGGGAGATGTGTATTCTCTATTTTATTTTCTAAGTATTGGCCAGGATCATCTATTAGACACCCGGAGTCTATGGCTGCCAAGTCTGATTAACCTTTAGATTCTAGCTTGGGTGGAGGTAAAGTGATGTTGTTTCCTAGCCTGCCTGGTTAAATCCTTCATTTCATGCTGTCATTCATCAATATTTAGAAATATTAAGCTGCTAAAGTTATTTTATCTCTGTGTAGATCAGCAGGTATGTCAATGAACTGGGAAATAAATAGGATGCAGTGTCTGAGAACATCCAACAGGGAGTGCCCTGAAGCATCTCGCTGAGAAGAACTAATATGTCAGGGATCTGCCACTGTTCTTTGGTCACTAATGTCTGCTCAGACTAGCTCAGAATGTTCAGAATTAGGTTAGGGAAGAACTTCAGAAAACATGAAAATGAATGCCCTCTGTCACCCAGAGCTATAATGGTTCTAAAAAAAAAACAATGATGGTGTATGTGTGTGTGAAATTTAAAGGACACAGAATTTAGAGGATTACTGGAAAAAGGCAATTCCCCACCTCCTCAGTATCATGCAAGGGGGTAGGGAGGAATAGGTAGGATGCCAAACACTCCTGGTTCGCATACTATAAGAGGGTACTAGTCCTCCTTTACCAGGATCTTGGAAAATCAGAGCCAAATATCTCCTTTTCCCTTGTCTCTGAGAGAAATTATTATTTTCTATTTAATATCAACAATCAATTATTAAATTAGGATTAAGGCTTTTTCCTCTCTATTTCCTCATTCAGGTACCAGCCCTTGTAAGTCAGTCTCTGAAGGACTGTGCTGATAGATGAGATTGTTCAAATCCTCTGGGAATATGCTTCTTGATCTTAGGTGGGACCCCCCCTCCCCCCTAACTAGGAGACCTTACTTCTACCTAGAATGTAAACATAATCTCATCTAGGTGAATTCTAGCCCCAAAGAATCAAGTCTATGCTCTTGCATCCCTTTATTGGAGTTTAGGAAGTTCATGAAGGAGAAAACCAACCAAAGTGGTGTGGGTAGTGATGGATTCCTTTGTTCAGATTGCTGGAGGCTGTTGAGTCTCACAATCAAGCCACATTCTCAGCAGAAGGAGCTGAGAGTTTTCAGCCCACCTCCTCATTTCAAAGTCCATCCCCTCATTAATTGTTAAACAATCAGGGTTGATTTTCAGTTGTTAGGGGCACCCCCTTTTCCACAGGTATTAAAGCACTCAGTGATCTCCAGGGTTTTGTCTTTGGATACTGTGAGAGACCACTGACCATCAATTTACTGATTATCAGCTAGCTTAACCAATAAATTGATTAGTAATTACCCAGAAACTGCCTCAGGTGTTTTATTTGTCTCAGTCCCGTGGGCCCAATATCTTGGGGACCTCAACCAAAACTAAGGCTGGGAAGGAGTATGGGGATAAAAACAGTGAGTGGTCCCAAAAATCAGATCAAGAGACATTAAGTAACTTATTTAGAAAAATAACTATGTGGAGAAGAACAAAGGTTACAAATCCTGGGCTTTTCCTCCCCCTCTTCTGGACAGACCAAGTCTCTGATCTTGGTGATCTGGTGTGAGTGATGCCAAATCTTTGCTGTCTACGGTGGGTCTTCTGGTACAAGGCAGTGAGGATGGAAGGTCTCTGCAGAGCCTCCAAAGGGGCAAAGATTCGGCATCATCCTTCTGGTGTGGAGAGAGCGATCCAGGGAATGAAAAATGGGCAGCGGTGTTGGGAGAGCTTCTGTATCATGTCAGTTTGGGTGACAGGGCACACGCAGAGAGGATTACGATCTCTTAGTCACTTTACTACAGATGACCATGATTGATGACGAAGAACTGCTGAGGGTACCTAGAGTGTCAGCATCTGCGTGGTGGCCATGGTGTTTGTGCTGCTGCTCCTCCTCATCCTCACTGACTTATACCAGTAGACACACTGTGAATGGCAAAGATCTGACATCACTGATCACACGGGCTGCATCTTTGGTCCTTCCAAAGGCGGCAAGGAAAAGTTAGGATTTACGGCTTCTGTTTTCCTCCACATGGTCTTCCTTCTTTTTCCTTTTGGCACTTCTTTCAGAGGGAGATGTTAATATTTTTGTTCTTGTAATTCTGTGTCTGTGTTGTTTTTACCTGCCCCCCCCCCCC
>JAQQSU010005731.1:0-13718 GCA_028627135.1 Pseudochirops cupreus | reverse complement strand
ACTCTCACTGAGCTTGGCTTAGGGAAGGAATGACATAAATTCTAAACTGGGCATCTTGCCACACAGGAGAATAGGGGGAATGGGGATGAGAGGTAGGATGATGGAGGGGAGGGCAAGGTGGGGGGGGAGGTTGATGGAAGTGCACTCTTCTGTAGAGGGACAGGGACAGGGACAGGGTAGAGAGTGGAAGGGGGGGGCAGATAGGAAGGAGGGACATGTAATCAGTCTCTCACAATGTGCCCAATGTATATATACATACATATATACACAATTATTATTACTGTTATTATTAACTACATCCAACTGGAACTTAAGATTCACAGGCACTGTGGAAGGGAGATCCATCCTGCCCTATCGGAAAGTTAGAGGAGTGATGGGGGAGGACATAGGAGAGATTAGATTGGAGAAGGGGTTATACAAGAGGATGGCTGTTTGGGGGGGGGGTAGGGGAAAGATGGGGAGAAAATTTGTAACTCAAAATCTTGTGGAAATGAATGATGTAAACTAAAATAAATAAAATAAAATATAAAAAAAAGACTGCCTTTTCATATTCTTTGGTCATTTGTCAATTGGGGAATGACTCCTATCTTTATAATTTTGACTCAGTTCTCTCTATATTTGAGAAATGAGGTCTTTATTAGAGAAACCTGTTTTAATTTTTCCTCCCACCCCACATCCAGTTTCTTGACTGCATTTTATCTTGGCTGCTTTGGTTTTGTTTGTGCAAAACATTTTTAATTTGATGTAATCAAAATTATCCATTTTATATTCCATCATGCTCTTTATGTCTTGTTTGGTTGTAAATTCTCTCCTTATCCATAAATTTGGCAGGTAAAATATTCCATGCTTCCCCAATTTGCTTATGATATCTTCCTTTATGTCTAAATAATGCACTCATTTTGACCTTATCTTGGTATATGGTATGAGATGTTGGTGTATACCTAGTTTTTGCCTAACTGCTTTCCAGTTTTCCCTGTAATTTTTGTCAGATAGTGATTTCTTGTCCTCAAGTCTTAGATCTTCGAGTTTGTCAAACACTAGATCATTATGATCATTTTCTACTGTGCATTGTGTACCTAATCTATTCCACTGATCCACCACTCTATTTCTTCCATTATTCAGTTGTAAGCTCTTTGAAAGAAGGGGCTATTTTTGGCTTTCTCTGTATCTGAAGCCCTGTGTATCTGTGCCTGATACATAGTATACACTGAATAAATGTTTGTTTATTTGATTTGAAGGATCCTTGCCCTAGGGAAAAGGATCTGGAAGTCTGGGCTCCCCATTCAAAGGTTACCTTAGTTTAAATTAATTAGCTGTTTTCATTTTTTTAAAAATGCATCAGGGTCCTGAGGGGATGGCATACCTGATAGGTAACTGTGACTAGTGGAGAATGACGAAAGGGGGAGGTGGTTGGGAGCTGAGTGAGCAAACCTGACTACATTGTTGGTGGGATGCCTAGAGAAATGAAGAAGAAAAATGTTAAATTTTCCTGTTTCTTAATATATTGTTCTACCACTGTTCCAACCCAAACTTGGGTTGAAATTGATTTATCAGTGGAGGGGGGGAAGGTAAGACTATTCTACACCTTCATCATGGAGTTATTTTGAAGAATAACCACATTTTAAAATACCAGCAATGCAGAAATGTGAACCAAGGTGGAAAATGTTAAGGTAATGAGTGTCTAGTGGCTCCTGATGGGGTAGCAGACTTCCTAAAAGAGAAGGAAGAGAATTTGTTCGCATTTTCACCACTGACTTGTGAGACCTTTGGCAAAGTCATTCCATACTTTCATGTATGCTTTCTCAGGTTGCATGGAGAAGGTAAATATCCTCCTTCTATTTCCCTTGCAGGTGGCTCACAGCCTCTGGTAGTGTTTCTATTTTTCAGGGCCAATACACCCATTTCTGTTGGCAAGAAAACACTGTTGACAGCCACATAAATTTAGTCTTGGTTTTGGTGTGAAACTTCCTTTGTTTTTCCTGGATACATCATGGCTTGGCTTAGCCTTGTCCTTTCCCATGCTATTCTCATTCACACCCTATGAAGGACTCAGACCTAGGCCTTTAACCTTACTCAGCCTACTCAGTTTTCCAATTAATTTGCTTAGAAACTGTCTGGAGGATTTTGCCTTTCTGTTCCAGGGCTTTCCTCTTTGGCTATTTTCTAGGTTTTTCCTGCTCTCTAAAGCTCAACATGATGCTCAGGACCTCTTAGACTTTCTTGACTCCAGAACTGGCCCTTTGATTCTTGAAATCATGGAGATTCTTTATCTAAATCTTAAATCTGTATTCCCTTTCTCTAGTGCTAGCACTATGTATGAACACCTAGTTCTAGACCCTACTTCTCTTTATCTCCCTGTCTCCCATACATGAGACCACAAGAGTATGTTTTCTAGGTTTTAGTTACTAGGGAAATGTAAAAAGATCTAGAGAACCATAACATATATATAAAAAAATACACTTAGAGGAAGGTTTACATCCCACTTGAGAGATGCACTATGGAAGAATAATGGGAGGATATGGACAAGATTAATTTTCACCACTACAGAGTGGCTGGGTGGAAAAGTGGAAGACTTGTCTTCATGAGTTCAAATCTGGCCTCAGACATATACTAGCTATGTGACCCTGGGCAAGCCACTTTAACCTGTTTGCCTCAGTTTCCTCACCTTTAAAATGAGCTGGAGAAGAAAATGGCAAACCACTCCAATATCTCTGACAGAAAACCTCAAATAGGTTCAAGAAGAGTTGCGATTACCCTCATTGATCAAATCATGGATCCTACTGAAGTACTAAAGTACATGTATTTATAGTGGGAGTATTAATTTACATGTATTTATACAAATATACATAAACATACTTATGCATGTATGTGTGTATGCATGTATGTGTAGCATAAGCCCCTGTCCTTGTTGGTTCCTGAAAGTGGTGCCAAGATTGAAGTTACATTTTGGGTTAACATTTATCTCAGACCTGCACAACTTGGCAGTAGGTTAGGGCCAAAATTAAAACAGGTTAAATTTCTTCAGGCTGCAGATAGGTTTTAACAATCACTTTCCAAGTAAGGGTATAATTAATGATTAAACTATTTTGCAAATAAAACATATTTTAAAAGGGGAAATATCAATTAATATCAATTAATTATACTTATTACTTAAGATTTCTATTTGTCATGAAATCACATTAATGTTAAAAATATTGCTTTGTTAAACAGTACAAGTTTTAATACATTTTTCAGGTTTTCTTACTGTTTCCATTTAGTAATGGGACATATGATACTTCTTGTCAGCAATCAGTTTATCATACTCTGGAATCATGTTTGAAATAGATTTCTTTAGAAATCTGAAAACTGGAGCAGCTGGGTGGTGCAGTGAATAGAGCATCGGCCCTGGAGTCAGGAGGACCTGAGTTCAAATTCAGACTCAGACACTTAACCCTGTTTGCCTCAGTTTCCTGAGGCTTACTAGCTGTGTGACCTTGGGAAAGTCACTTAACCCCAATTGCCCTTCCTCCCTCCCTCCAAAAAGACCAAAAAAGAAAAACCTTAGTTGTCGCCTCATTTTCTGAGTTTACTTTCTCGAAAAAGCATTGTTCCGCACTGAGATTTTTCAACAATTTGGATACTTTAATTTGTTTTTCATTGGTTCCAAATTTGCTTAAGTCAGGATATTTTGAATTGAAATGTTGATGAAGATTGAATTCCTTCAGAACGGCTATTACTTCTTGGCAAACAAGGCACAGTATTTTGTTTCTTGTGTAGGTAAACTATTTGTCCACTCTGGATTAAACATTTTATTCTGATTCAATCTTCTGTTTCTTTTTATTACCCATTTTACAAAGTCACCCCCAAACTTTAATGTTAAAACCCTCAAATCTCCACAACAACTGCTCACATACAAAGAAATACTGAACTGAGTGTCTGGCCTTGGAGAGAGCACCAGACATTCATGTAACTTGGAGGGCAGCTACGCTGTGAGGGAGGGGAAGAAGTCTGGAGTTGTTGTGGCTCATCAGCTGTGTTGGCTGTGACTGAGCTCACTTTGTCCCTGTTCAACATCAGTAATGAATGAAAACAGCAAAAAGATACAACTCTCGCTCCTCTCAGACTAGAGACAGACTGACGATGGTTGGTTGCCAGGGGTCACATGACAGACAGGCGAGGGTAACAGAGGAGCAATCCACCTGCCAAGCTACATGACGGGTACAGTAGTGACTAGTGGAAGGCGGGTTAAGCAGGGCATGGACAAAGCACTTGTGACATCTTTACTTTTTTTCTACATTTTTTTGGTGGGCCACAAGTGGCCCATAGGCCATATGTTGTGGAGGTCTCGTTTATCTAAAACCGTATTTCACAAACCTACATCTGATTAAAAAAAATAAACTATGCCAACTGAAGGACATATTAACCCAAAACAAAAACCTTCAAATAATCAGAATAGCAAGGTAAACAACAAGAAAATTTCCCCTTATTCCTGCTCTACACACACTCTCATGTCACTGGTAGAGACAATACATGTGGGATGGGCATAGTAATATTGTTAGCTACCATTTATATAGATCTGAGGACTGCAAAGCTCATTCCATGTGCTACCTCGTTGTTTCTCACAACTACCCTGTGAGGTAGATGCTATTAATTTCCTCATTTTATGAAATTGGAGGCAATAGAAAAAATGAGGAAATTGGAGCCAAGTGACTTACTCAGGGACATACAGTAAGAGTCAGAGTCAGGATCTGAATTCAGATCTTCCTGACTCCAATTCTGTCATTCCATCCACTATATCACCTCACTGCCATCATACATATAGAGAATTACGGAGCCTATAAAACCCATAATTCTTAGGCAATGTCCTAGATAGAATACCTGTCCCTAAGCACTTGCTACTTCCAAATAGAATTGCTGAGATCATATTGGTCTGCTTTGACCTGCTGTTGACCTGTTGTTATCACTTCCTTGTTCTTCACAGAGCAACTAACTGCTATTTATTTGTATTCCACTGAACTGTAGCTATTATGTGGTCTTGTCTCTAAAGAATATTTCTTATGGCTCTTAAAGTGAGTCTAACTCATAGCCTAAAGACTATTTCAATCTTTTTGTGAGTCATACTCACAGCAGCATCCAGCCATCACAAGAGTCTTCTATGTTTACCTTTTGGATTGCTTTGCTTCTTTCTTGGTGATAATTTCCCCAGATGTGATATCTGCATTGGCGTAAGTAAATCTTTTTGAACCCCATCATGCCTCTGTTGGCTAACACCAGAGCATGCAGACTACCCTGTAGTTTCACTTATAAAGATTAGAGAGGGAAGAATAGAATTGCTAACCTTAGTCCAGCTTTCTTGCAGTCGAGTCTTTTTTTAAAAAAAATTATTTATTTACTTTTAGTTTATAACATTCAGTTCTACAATCTCTTAAGTTTCAAATTTTATTTCCCTTCCTCTCCTTCCCCTTCCCTCACATAGTGGCATGTAATCAAATATAGGTTCTACAAATAACTTCACATTGAATGTTAGTCATATTGTAAAGGATTATAACCAACTGGCTGAACAATGAGAAAGAAGGGATAAAACAAAATAAAACACAAGTGAGAGAGGGCAGTTTGCTTCAGTCTGCAGATCCTGTAGCTCTTTCTGTGGATGTGGATGTCCCTTTCCATCATGAGTGTTTTGTAGTTGTCTTCAACCTTGTAAGGCTGAGAGGAGTCCAGTCTATCAAAGTCAGTCATCACAGATACAATGTATCTGTAATTGTATACAAAGTTCTCCTGGTTCTGCTCTCCTCACTCAGCCTCAGTTTATATAAGTCTCTCCAGGTTATTATGAAGTCCATCTGCTCCTCATTTCTTATAGCACAGTAGTATTCCATTACATTCATATACCACAACTTGTTTAGCCATTCCCCAATTCATGGGCATGCCCTTGACTTCCAATTCTTTGCCACCACAAATAGAGCTGCTATAAATATTTTTGTATATATGGGTCTTTTTCCCACTTCTGTGATTTCTTTGGGATACAACCCCAAAAGTGGTATTGCTGGGTCAAAGGGTATGTACTTTTTTATAGCCCTTTGGGCACAGTTCCACATTGCTCTCCAGAATGGCTGAATCAGTTCACAACTCCACCAACAATGCATTAGTGTTCCAATTATTCCACATCCTCTCTGGCATTTATCATTTTCCTGTCTTGTCATGTAGTTGAGTCTTAATCCCTGCTTTACTTATTGTGTATAAAATCAGAAATACTAAGATATGGCAAGATAATTAGGAGTGCATATGAAATAAATCTAATCACACCTAGATTCAGTGGCACCTAAACTTTCTACCCTAATTCTTACCTTAAGTATGTGAAACAACATGGCAATGAAATTCTGACCCTGGAAGCCTTGTAACAAGGGTCATGATTCCCTCATAGCCTCAGCTAAGAATGGCATTTTCACTTACCAAACATCGCTGAGCTGATTTAGAAATTCTCTTACTTGAGTTGTCTGGCTTTCCCACTAATGCATTTTAACCATCTCTGACTCATTCTGAGTCCATCAAAAAATCTCCGAGTGGCCCATGGACTTACAGTGCTCTACATATTACTAATTAATCACTTAGCCATCTAATTTAGCCTCTCCCTGACCCAGGGACAACAAAGAAATACAAATGAGAAAGAGTACAGTACGCCTATTACCTCAAAAATCAGTGATTTATCACCCACACACAGGGTGCCTCCAAAGTTTAGGACAGAAAAATACCTTCTCTTATGTAGCCCTATTTATTAGCATCACCTTCCCCTTTGGTGCCTTTGTTAGTTCAGGCCAGTGGCACATAACCAGTGGAAGCATTTGATTCATACAGAGTATTTAGGGGCAGGTTTAGTAGGAATTTGCTGCATTTATTTTTTTTTGTGGCTATACATGCTAAAGGAACAGATAGCTTTGTATCTTTTGGTAGTAGAACAGTACATTTCTGTAGTTTCTGGGCTCTAAGCATCTCAAATTACTTTCCTAGTGTAAACTCAGGAATAGATTACATTTATATAGTGTGTGTTACCTAACTTGAATCTTCTAAGAACCTATGAAGAGGATAGCATGTATGGTTATCCTCATTCTATAGATCAGCAAACTAAGATAACAAAAATGAATTATTTTCCTAATATAAAAAAGTTAATAAATGTTGGAGCCAGAACTTACTGCTCATGTGACCTTGAGCAGGTCACATGACTTACACCTTCTTAGAACTTAGCTTCCTCATCAATAAAATAAAGGGGCAGGCCGACTAAATGGCCTTTGAGTTCCTTTCCAGCTCTAAGTCTGTGATCCTATAATCGAAAAGCCTATGATCCTATAGACTTTAAATCCTGTGCTTTGTTCCCTAGAGTAGCATTCTAGAGATGATGGAACTGAGGCACTCAGTGGCTGACCAGTTCTTCCACCCTCATGTAAGATGTTGGGGGGCACAGCTGTTGCCTGTACCCAGAACTACTGGATACTTGAGGGACAACATGGCAGATGGGAAATAACTGTAAACTTAGAATGGTAGGTAGATGGTGGCATGGATAGAGCAGTAAACCTGTAGTCAAGAAGACCTGAGTTCAAATCTAGCCTAAGTGTGTAAATCTGAGCAAGTCATTTCACTTCTATTGCTTCTGTTTCCTCCTCCGTGAAATGGGGGTAATGACAGCTAGGTGTCTCCAGGGTGATCCTCCCAGAGGATAAGATATATAGAAACTTCTTTATAAGCATTAAAGTCTTATATAAATATTATTATTATTACTATAATAATTACTATAATATGCTATTATCATCATAGATTGTGTAACTTAGAGTCACAGTACCTGAATTTGAATCTTGGCTTTAGACTTGGGACAATTTATAAAACTCCTATGGGTCAGTTTCCCCATTTGTAAAATGAGACCAGGACTAGATGATCTTCAGAGTCTCTTGCAGCTCAAGGAATATTCCAACTCTATGCTCCTATGAGATAACTTTCTAGATGATACTCAGCAAACTTGTTCTCCTCCTCATTGCTGAAATGTATGTCTGGGTACATAGTTGTGAATCTCCCAGAAACCCCATGGCATACAACAGTGCCTTAAAAAAAAACCCACACCAAATAGATAAAAACATATTGAAGCCATATGCAAACCCAGTGAATTATTCCAAAGAGAGAACTGGTCAGACAGAGGTTCCTTGCCTCCATGAGGCTGTAGCTAGGAGAGCTATGTAAATTCATGACACAAGAAAACTGAAAGAAGTTCCTTTAATATTTGCATGCCCTTTCTCAACATTCCACACACAGCAGATTGGGCACGGGAGAGTGTCCCTCTGCCAACTTGGAAATAAAAGATTTGGCAGCTGTTCAGGCTGAAAATAGTAGGCGTTCAGAGTCTTAATCGCAGTATGAGCATGGACTCACGTACGCGCACACCCTGACATGTCAGCGTGGGCTCTGAGGGTTGTCCCTAACATCAGGAATGTGTTCAGAAGCAGCTGTTTGATGGCATTAGAAGTGAGTTGCGACATCGCAGGCCCCCGTGGGCTCCAGGTTCCCTCCATGTGGGAGACGTTGAAGCCCTGTCAGCCAGAGCCAAGAAGGGCATCACCTGTGTCTCAACAATCTGTTTCCACTTGCTGTCTGGTGTAGCCACAAGAACAGAATGAAGGGCCAAGCTTTTTATTTTTCTTTTTTTTTTCTTTTTTAAGGAAAAGAAAAGTGTTTGACCATAAGGTTCTCCCTTTAGTATCAAGGGCAAGCCACTGGAAAATGACCTTTAGAAAGAGGATAATAAAAATCTAAAGCTGTTCTTTAAAAAAGAAATGCTATCAGGAGGCAACTCACTGTATTGGAAAGGAAATCTCTGGTCAGGAATACTTGGATTCAAGTCCCACCTTTGCTAGAGATTCACTGTAAGAACCTGGGCAGGTCTCCCTGGCACCTCTCCAAGACTGCAAGTTCTGAACTAGTTCCTGATCTAAGTTTGTAAAGGGAGTTCCCTACATTAATGAAATCTCAGATCTGGGCTACAAACAAACAAAAATTATGATGTCTTTGGAGCAGGAAGAGTCTTAGGTAGAGGTCTGAATAATTTATATCCTGGCATTGGCTCCACAGTGATTAAATCTAATTAAATGGGCAAAGTGCTTACCCGTTTCTCTGTGTTTCTTCAATTTTAATACCTGGAAAATTGAAATAAATAATTAAAAACAGGCTTTAATTAAGGACCTACTATGGGCCAGGCACCGTGCTAGGTTGGAATATAATGATATAATGATCCTTATATAATGATCCGTTCCCACTGTTACCTACTTCCTAGGTATCTTGTAAAGATTTTTTAAAAAAGTAATATAATCTTTAAACCTTTGAAATAAAAGATAATAATAAGCTTCCCAAAATGATATGTAAATAGACTACCCTCTGAATCAATTTACCATTCCCATGCTTCACTGGCCACCGTTGCATAATAGCTATTGTTTTCTTCAGTTAGAATACAGAAGCCTTTATGACAAGGGCTATCTCACCTTTTGTATTTGTTTCTTCGGTGCCCAATATAGTTCCTGGCACATAGTGGTTTTTTTGTTCATCCACTCATTTAGTCAATATTACTCTTTAGTGTGGCAGCTAGGTGGCAGAGTGAATAGAGCACCAGCCCTGGAGTCAGGAGGACCTGAGTTCAAATCTGGCCTCAGACACTGAACACAAAAACTAGCCATGTTACCTTGGGCAAGTCACTTAACCGCAATTGCCTTCCCCTCCCCCTGAAAAAAGCAAATACACACACACACACACACACACACACACACACACACATATATATATATATATGTATACACACACACACACACACACACACATATATATGTATATACACACACACACACACACACACACACACACACATATATATATATTTCTCTTTAGCTCTTTATCTCAGAAGAGGTACCCTTATCATTACTTAGTTGGATGAACCTTCCTTAACTTTTATTTTAAAAACATTTTATTGATATCTTTTGGTTTTGCTTTACCAAAATTGTTGCCAGTATCCCTCTCCTCTAAGTCCCAGAGAACCTTTCATAATACAAATAATATATCTAAATTTAAAAGAAAGAAAAGAGGAAAAGTGGGAAAATGGCCTTGATTTTCTAAAGTGATATTATTGACGACGATTATTAACCACCTGCTGTTTGTGGCCAACGGTCACAGACTCCATGGAAAGAAGCCTTTGACATCTGCTACAATCTTTTCATCTCATAAATGAAAGAAAGAAGCCTCAAAGGATCTAAAGGACTGGATCAGTGTCACAGTTAGTGGTAGAAGCCAAGTCTCCTAAGTCCCTATGCTAAGCCCTTTCCATTGTGTGAACAGAGCTGCCTTTTCTACGAGGTATGTAAGCATTTGTTATTTCCTGAATCTGGTACCCTTTGTGATGCTACTGATATTCATGGGTAGCCTGGCACTTTTATTCTCATTGCTCCAGAGGAAATATAAAGAGAACAAAATGCTTTAGGAGCTATGGAACAGCAGGACCAGAAATGTAGCCTGTCCACCAAGGGGTGCCTCAGGTGGTGTGGAGAGTTCCCATCAATCTGGCAGTTTAACGGGGACATGGTCATTACAAGATCTGCCCAGAGAAAAGTAAGGGCCAAATGTAATATACAAGGAAGATCCATGAGACTGTATCTAAGATGTAGCTAGAAACTGAAGCTAAGATCATATATGGAAGGCTCAATAATAAATGGGAATGGGATATAGTAGGTATCAAAAGTGGGAGATTGAATTTGCAATACCCCGGAGTTCTGTGTCCTGGGAGCAGGGAGGTGGTTGTGGTGGTATTTTTACTCACTGACATCACATGACTATGCCTCTGTCAAGCCTAATCATTGAATGGGTGTTGCCTTAGACAAACTGATACCTTAGCTTGAAAAATGCCAAGGTCTCCTTGGCTTCTGGAGCCATCACCAGTCATCCTGACCTATGACTTGCCACTGGACTCTGAATGACTATGGAGGAGAGAGTGAGGTGGGTGACTTTGTACAGCCTGCCTCACTTAAATCCAATTCACTTGCAGGTTAAAACATAACCTTCCTGATATCGTTGGTCATCTTCGACAGTGATGGATCAATAACAACTACAATAAGGAAGGTAGGTAAGTGATACAAGGAAAGACATTATATGTTGAAACTCTATTTATACAGGCTAGGTGCTCAGTAAATATTTCTCAAAGGTATCATTGCAAACTGCCAAGAAACAACAATGATATATTACATTTTTATAGTGTTTTATGATTATAAAAGTATTTCACAGCAGCAAATCAACAAAATATACATGACCCTCAATAGTTTTAAAGGAAAAGCAATAACATCTTATCAGTTCACATGCCATGAATTATGATTTTGTGCTAATTAGGACAGACACTGGGATGAAGTTTACTGTTGTGAACATTAAGCCCAATAGTTCTCAAAGTGTGGAACAGAGATCCCTGGAGGTCCCTAAGACTCTTTCATGGGGCCTTTGGGGTCAAAACTACTTTCATAACAATATTGATATTTTACTTTCTTATATGGTAAATATTGATGGATATAAGCCATATAAATGAAAGCACATTGAGGAGTCTTCAATAATTTTAAAAGTATAAAGGGATCTTGAGACCAAAACATTTGAGAACAGTTGATTTAATCCATTTAAAAAGATGTTTTCAGTTATTTTAAAAGCACTCATTCAAATATAAAAAAAGTATATGTTACTTACAAATAATTTTTAGACTTCATTAAAATAGGGCTGAGAGACTACTGTTTATAGCCAAAATAAAATATATATCTTTTAAAATAGTCTATGACTCAAAATTTTCATGAATTCCTTCATTGATTCTATTCCCAATTCATTTACATTAGAAGCTTTTGTTTATTTTACTGCACAATAAAACATTAAAACAAATTCTTATTCCTTGGATCCAAGCATGCCATAGTTTTTGGATTCTTGAGAATCTTAAATGTGTCATAGGATCTCAGGATTTAGAGCTGGAAAGAACCTCAGAAAATGGCTACTCCTAATGACTTCATTTTATAGATGGGGAAAGGGAGGCTCAGAGATGCTAAGCACTTTGTCCAAGGATACACAGAGTAAATAACAGGGAAGAGATTTGAGATAGGGTCCTTTAACACCAAACTCAATGCACTTTTCACTATAGCAGCCATAGGTAACAGTAGCAATCTTCTCCTTTTAACTTATCACTGTCTCATGATAAATCTTACCAGCAACATCTTTCATTCATTCAACAATGTCTTATTCAGCATCTACTTAGTTCCTTCCCTGTGAATTTCTGTGATAAATATTGTTTGTGCCACAGTTTTATATTGTCTTATATTATTAAGTCTTTGCTGTTTCATCTTCCTCGGTGAAGTTGTAAACTCCTAAAGAAAAAGAACTAATGTTACCTTATTCTCCTATGTATCACCTTTCCTGTAGTGCCTAACACAGTGCTGAGTACGTAGATGGGTGGTTCCCTTAAGATATACTTGTGGAAATGAACTTTTGGATGAGAGAGAAGGTGGCAAATGCATCTTCCTAAGTATCATTGCCTCTTCCTGGAACAGTACATTGGGCACTGAGGTAGCAGAATTCATATGTGGTGGTTTCTCTAACATTGCTAATGAAAGGAGATCACTAAAAAATGCCAGCAGATCGGTTTCATTTCACATCTGTTTGTTGTCCTTCTTTTGACTTTATCCATAAGTGTTCCCAGACAGATCTCACTCAGATGGATCTAACACTAAGCTCCACATAAGTTTATTTTCTTCTCTGCTACTTTTTTCACTCTTAAGGGGCTTGTCCTGGGCATGCCTCAATCACCCAATGTGGAGGCAATCTGCATCCTCTGCCACAGCCTCTTTTGATTGGCCATGTAACTGGAGAAGGCCAGAAGAGGTTTCACCTTTAAAATTGGTTAGACTGGGGCGGAGCCAAGATGGCGGCATAGCAGCAGCAATATATCGCAGCTCTCACATAGCCACCCCAAAATACCCATAAAATAGGACTCTAAACCAATCCTAGAACTCCAAAACGCACACAAAGATACTTCCCACTAAAGTCAGCTCGGCTACGAGGAACCATATCAGCACTGCGAACCAAAACCAGCCTGGCCTGAAGCTGCAGCTGAGCCCTGGGGGCGGCCAGACGAGAGGAGTGGTGAATAGATTAGCAGCAGCTGCAAGCAGTGTTGAGAACTAGGTCAGAGGAACTTGCGAAATTAGGAGAGAAAAGCAGTCCAGCCAAAAGGCCTCCAGAGCAGAAAAGCAAAAGGCAGAGGTTTTTCACCCTCCTCCCTGTTGTAGCTTTCCACCTGTGGCCTGCAGACAGCAGGAGGACTAAGCGATTGTTCTGAGGCCAGTGCTCTCCCGTTGAGCAGCCTGGATCCGGATTGCCCTCTTGGGCCTCAGTCTTGGAGTCTTCATTATCCAGTGAGCCGGAAGTAAGTAGGAAGGGTCCCAGCACCTTCCTGAGAGCTATGGCAGCCGGGAGGACCCCAGCGAGTTGGGACAGAGCTTTCCCTCTGGAAGCAGAGCCCCACAGAGATTTAAAAAAAAAATCACGGACTGACCAACCATGAGTAAGAATAAGCATAAGAAGCAATGTAAGAACTGCAACCAAACCCTAGATTTCTTCTTTGGGGAAAAGAAAGATCATGGGAGAGAAAGGGAGGAGGAGAGAGCAGCCAGAGCACCCCCACCAGGGGCCTCCAATAA
>JAQQSU010005730.1:0-13718 GCA_028627135.1 Pseudochirops cupreus | reverse complement strand
ATCCATGACACAGTGAAGAATCCCTGGATTAAATGCTTTCTGATTTCTCTTCCAACTCTGAAACTATGACATTAAAATGCAGTCAAATTTCATTAAACCTGTATCAGTGTATTTTTGGAAATATGAAATTTTAATATAATTAGATATTCACAGGGGCCTTACAGAGGCATAGTGCAGTCAAAGGAGTATTGGATTTAAATTGAGAAGACCTGGGTAAGAATCTCAGCTCCAACTGTCACTGTTGGGTAAGCCATTTCATATATGTTAGCCTCAATTTGCTTATCAGTAAAATAAAGATAATAATACCTATATGCCTCCATAACTTTCAGGGAAGAGCTTTGTAATTCTTAAAAATATGGTGAAAGGTATCTTTATCATTAACAGTTTAATTCTTTTGTTTTTACAAAAGAAGAAACTGATGGACACGGACATGAAAAAGTGTGCCTAATGGGGCATAACTTCTTTTGTTAGAGAACGCTAGAGTTCAATGGTTATGACAGCAAGTGCTATTTCTCCTGTATGCTTCAGCTAGGCTGTGCTCTTGTAGTGGACTTCATGTACTATTTTATTCCTTAAATGTTAATGTGTTTATTTTAATATGAAGGGCAGCTTCTAAATGAAGAAATCTCATGTTCTAATGCTGATTCTGGGATCTATTAACTTTCCAAAGTCCTTGGCAGATCTTTAAGACAAAATTGGTGAAACATACATTTTGGACCAGATGATAAATGACCAACAAAAAATGGCATAGTATTTCTTATTTCCAATAAGCAAACTCCCTCTATTAATGCAGATTGGTTAAAAAGAAAATAGACGGATGATAGTTAACCCATATTTTGGTTGTTGTTCAGTCATTCAAGTCATGTCTGACTCTTCATGACCCTATTTGAGATTTTCTTTGCAAAGATATTGGAGTGGTTTGCCATTTTCTTCTCCAGCTCATTTTGCATCTGAGGAAACTGAGGCAAACAGGGTTAAGGGACTTGACCAGGATCACACAGCTAGTAAGTGTCTGAGACCAGATTTGAACTCAGGAAGATGAATCTTCCTGACTCAATCCACTTCACCAATAAGCTGCTCTATATGTCAAAAATCTCTATCTATGTCTATATCTATACATTATACCAAATGTATGGCATATGTACATACACATAAGTACATACACACAATATAATACATGTACGCATGCAGAATCAAGTACATAGAAACCATACTTATATGTATATATATATATTCTATATAGTATATTTGTAAATATCTATACATATATGTGTATACACACAGACAGAAAAAAAACGATACAGAGAGACAGAAAAACCAGAACAAGAGAGACAAAGAGAGCCAGAGACAGAGAAAAATACAGAGACAGAGAGAGAAAGACAGAGAGAACAAGAGAATAACCAGAATATTATACTGGGAAGAGAGAGATACAATTAAGCAAGAAGAAAAGATCTGGATTTTAAATGCTTACTCCCTCTTTGATGGTGGTCAAGTTACTTACCCTGCCTGAGATTTTATTTACTTATCTGAAAAATGGCAATAATAATAACAACACTTACATCATAATATTATTGAAAGCATCAAATTAGATAATGTATGAGAAGTGCTTTGAAAAAAACATGAAAAGATTATATGACTATCAGTTATTAATAATAATATGAATAACTATATTAATGACATTTCTTCTACAGTGGACTTTCAGCAACTTGAAAGTAAGGAGTTTTTCATTTTATATCTTTGGATCTCCAACACTTAATACTTGACAATTGAGGATAGCCTTAATTTTAATAATACTAACAGTAATACTGTGGAAACATATTAAAAACTTCTCTTTTGGTAAAACTGAAAATACATAAGAGATAATATTACTTTTTCTATCATCCTTTCCAGACTTCAAGGAAAAACTCCTTAAAAAGATGGGTTGTAGTCTGTACATGAAAAGACTTCTCTTAGGCATGAGGGTTAAGGGTGACAACTTAATGCTTAATTCTTGTCTGCATAAAATCATTGCCTTCCTCAACTCTGAAGTGATTGTCTCTAGGACTCACCCAAGGGAAGTGTCCTTTTTCATTGAAAGGGAAGCATTCTTTCTCTCTCGGAAGATCCATGTGGTAGAGCATGAGGGACTGTGAAAGTTTGAACATCTCTCTTTGCAGGCTAGTGATGATTGAGATATAGATTAATGATATATTAAATAAAACTTCCTAGCAGACTGGTACCTAAAGAGTACAATACTAGTATTAATATTTTATTTTATACAATACTGATTCTTACATTTACATAGCAGACATTTTTTTTTCTGAATGCTTCCATGTCTCGTTTGAAACTTTTAAGAATCTTTTGCTGTTAATATCCTTACTTTATATGAGGAAACTGAGCCAAGACAGATGAAGTGAATTCCATAAGAACACACAAGTAAATCACAATAGAGCTTTATGATCCATATCTCCAATAAAATGAAGCAATATAATTCCCAATTCATTTATAAAAATTCCCCTTTGGAGAGTCAAATAAATAAAATGTATATATTTTTGTTTTAATATATTAAACTTAATATACTATATATTTGAATATCATATGTATATGTTCCAAAGCAATTGAATATATTCTGAAAATGGCAAGTAGCAAATGCTCCAAATAAAATTTTTATATTATCAAGTTATTAGAAGACACCCTGTTTTCCAGATCTAAGGCCCAACAAGCAAGCTGTGCCCTGAGCTTGGCATAACAATGATCTTTTGTGTTCACCCTCTGGCAAAATCACATAATTATTATATAGCTTTGACCAGCACTAGGTGGTGCCTGAGCTCAGTAAAGTACCGATGTCCTGGTCATGAAGTGCTGCTATGAACCAAACTTGTCTCATTGTTTCTGTTACCCCTCATTTCCAGGGCTATAGTTCACTGCATAACTCCCAGTGTAAGTATTGAGATCTGGTGTTTTAAAGCAGGTTCCCCCACTAGGAGAAGGGCCCCAGCAGGCACATATGTCTAAGCTGCCTCCTTGCTTACAAGCCGTTTCCCTCACTTTGAAATTAAACTTCTGTTTTATTCCTGACTCTGCCATCTCTAGTCTGCTCTGATGGACTCTGGCTACTCACAGGGTAAAGGCTAGTTCAGTCCAATTGACAATATTCATTCTAACAAGCAAGGTTAAACTTGGTTTGATTATCCTACACTAATTCAAAGGTTTCTTTTCTATAAACAGCATTGTCTCTGGAAATACTCAGCAGAGCAGATGTGCTTTAAGAGATACAAACTATACTTTTTCATCTCTCACATGATGTAAACATCCCACACTCAACTTGTGCACTTGGATCCAACGCCAGAGAAGCATTTCTTCTCTTTTATTGGTTACATTAAAGGGAAGGACATTGACTTATTCCTTGTTTAAATAAAGAAGAAGTGAAGGAGACAGATTGTTAGAGGATGGAGCTGTGGAAAGGAAGAAAAGACTCTTGAAAGTAAATAGGCAAATTCAGATGACATTGGAGAGACAGATGCCACATCTTAACAAGATGCTACTATCTATAAACAAATCTTACTTAAATTCCATTCCCAAGTGATGGCTTCGTGCTCATCTGCACAGCTTCAAATAAGTTGTTAGAGTTCAGCAAGGAGTATAATTAGGTTTAGACCAAGGGGAAGTTCTACCCAGCAAGACCCTGCATTACAGATCCCTAGGTATTTACCTTGACCTGCGTATTCTACCTCCCAGTTGGAACTTTGGTGTATCAAAATGTTTTTCTTTGTCCTTTTTCTTCTCTAATTCTGACCTCTGAGAACATGCCCCTAACATGTTAGGATATGAAGGCACACTGATGGCAACACCTGTTTCCCCATTTCTCATCAATGTTAGTACAGGTATTTCTGGTTGATTGAAGGCGTTTCCTTACTTCATCAATAACCTATGCAGATTTCTGCTAAATCAACGGTAGTTGGTCATTTGTTAACAATTTGTTAAATAGCTACTATGTACTGGACACTGTGCTAAGCTCAAGGAAAGAGACCAAAGATAATGCCTGACTTCCAGGTGCTCACAATCTAATGGAGTGTTCAAAGAGGATTCTGGCCTACCAATCCAGTTTGGGCTCCTGACCTGTCTTGGTTTGTTATCTTGTTGTTTTTCTTGATTCTGTTCCTATTCCTGGAGTATTACTTAACTTCCTCGGAAACAAATGATATATTCTTTCTCTTTATCTAATATTGTGGCTTCTGGAATCCATGGACTGACTGAATAGCCCCTTCTATCATGTAAAAAAATGAATCTCTGAAGGTTCAGGTTTTTCACCTTTGGAAATTATGTCTCTCAATAGAAAATTAGTCTCAACTTACTTAAACAGTGCTAGATTGCTTTATTTTTTTATTTTGCTTTGTTTTTATTTAAAAAGTGACTTTCAATCTTTGTGGGCGGTGAGGGGAAATATTACTGAACTCTCATGTCAGGTACCTATGCTATAATGGGAGGTGCAGTCAAAATGGTAGAGTTAGGGCAGTTAGAAGGAGTATACATTTACAGTAAGCAGAGGTGTGAGTTGAATGTGATGGTATGATTATATGAAGTAAAAAAACAAAACAAAACAAAAACAATATTAAGAGATGAGAAAGAAGAATGCACTCTGAGAAGGGAAAAGGAGATGCAGAAGGTGATACGTTATCTGACCTAAATGAGGCCTCAAAGAGATTTTTATGGTGGAGGAGAAAATAGGGGAAGCAGGGAGAAGAGCACATGAAACTTCAGAATTGGCTCAAAGAGTGAATAATATACATACTCACTTGGGCATAGAAATCTGTCCTAGAATACAGGAAATTAGGAAGGGAAAGGGATAAGATAAGGGGAGAGCTAATAGAACAGAGGGCAATTTGGGGAGGTAAAAGTCAGAAGAAAAACACTTTCGAGAATGGATAAAGTAAAAAGAGAGTAAGATAAATATGGAAAATGAGATATATACCAACATAGTAATCATTACTGTGAAAAAAATTTACAATGAGCCCCTCTGATAAAGACTTCATTTCTCAAACATATAGAAAACCGAGTCAAATTTATGGAAATAAGAACCATTCCTCAATTAAAAACTGTCAAACGATATGAACTGGCAGTTTTCAGACAAAGCAATCAAAACTATAGTCATAAGAAAAAAACTTCTCTAAATCACTATTGATGAGAGAAATGCAAATTGAAACAACTCTGAGCTACTATGTCACATCTGTCAGACAGAAAAGGAAGGTGACAAATGTTGGAGAGGATGTGGGAAAATTGAAAACACGAATGCACAATTCGCGAAGTTGTACACAGATTTGACCATTCTAGAGAACAATTTGAAGCTGGGCCCAAAGGGCTCAAAAACTACGCATAGCCTCCAACCAAGCAATACTACTATGTCATATCACAGAGAGATTAAAAACGATGATCAAAAAAGAAAGGAAGAAAGAAAAGGACCTTTGTGTAAAAAGAAAACATTTATAGCAATTCTTTTAATGGTAAGAAAGAAACGGGAAATTGAGGGTATGCCAATCAACTGGGGAATGGCTGAACAAGTTGTGTATGATTGTTATGAAATACTGTTGTGCTTTAAGAAATGATGAGCAAGATGTTCTCAGAAAAAAAACATAGAAAGACTTACATAAACTGATGCAAAGTGAAATATGGAGAACTAGGAGAACATTATACATAGTAACAGCAATTGTGTATGATGATCTACTATGAAAATTTGCTATTCTCAGCAATACAATGATCCAAGTTAACTCTCTAGGACTTATGATGGAAGGTGCTATTCATTTCCTGAGAAAGAACTGGTAGAGCCTGAATGCAGATCAAAGATACTTTTTCTTTCTTTTATGTTTCTTGGGATTTTTTGTCTGTTTTCTTTCACAGAATGACTTAAATGGCAATGTGTTTTGCAAAACTACATGTGTATAACCTATTTCAAATTGCTTGCTTTCTTAATAGGGGGGTGGGGATGAAGGGAGAGAATTTGGAACTCAAAATTTGAATGAAAGGAATATTAATTTTTTATGTGTAATTGGGAAAAATAAAATATCACATAAGATGGAAAAAGAAGATATGCTGTAATGGAATGTCACTGAATCTGATAAAGAAAACTTGGGTTTGAAACCTGGCACTGTTATTTACTAATTGTGCATCCTTGGACAAGTTGTGTTACCTTTCACTGTATTGTATATTTAGATCAAGAAGGGATGTTAGAGGTTGTACATCACCCTTATTTTATAGACAAAGAATTGATGCAGAGTGACCTTAAGAAATTTGCCAAAGGTCATGTATCTAGTAAAACACACTTGGTCCACTTTGTACCTCATTTTCCTTTTTAAATAAAACATAAATATAGTTATAAAGTGTTTATATTTATAAGTATTAATATTTATAAAATAGTTGCAATACCTTCATTTGATAGTAAAATGAAGCAATAGATGTTTAACAAAAAAATTATATCAATATGAGTGTTTTTTATTTGTTTCCTAGATTATTGTTATTATTACTATGATTGTTATTATTATTTTAATCTTTGAAATTTCAAACCTTCATTGAAGCTTTTGTCAGATTAGTGGTATGGAGATGACCTAGGGTTCTTGAAAATTATTCCAGAAAATGACAAGATTTTATAGGCCTTATATCTTTCAGTATGAATTGGATCACAAATTTCATATGTGTAAGAGTGTGTGTCTTCATGTGTGGTGTTTGTATATGTATATGTACATATATATATATACATGTACACCTCCATATATACACACATATTTGTATGTATAAGTATATGTGTATGTGTGTATATACACATATATATTGTCATTACATATGTATATATACTTATATAATTTGTCATTGGATTCATACATATGCACGCACACCCACAGGTGTGTGCGTTTTGTGGACCAGACTAAGTAAGACAAAAGAGTTTCATCACTAGCTTGTTTGGAAGGTGATGAATTTCTCAGCTACCAAAACCTTTGAAAAATATCAGCCACATTATACAGTGGTCATGATCTCTGTATGAATGACAGGGCAATCCAAAGTAATATAATTAATTAATTAATGATTGAATGGATGAATGAATGAATTAAATGAACAAAAATCATTGAACTAAAAACTTGATACATCTGGGATTTCTTTTTGGCTCTTTGAAAATGCCAGTTAGAAAATGATTATATGCTCTGACAAGACCCTAAAAATGTATTATGCTCTTTTTTAAAAAAATGTATTCAGTATTTTACTTTTCCCCAATTATTTTAAAACAATTTAGAAATTTAAAAACAATTTAAAATTAAAACAATTAAGACTTTGAGTTCCAAGTTCTCTCCAAGACCAAGTCCAGGGGTGACACATCACAGTCGTGGACGGGGGCTGATATCCGACTTAAGTGATCAGACATCTGTTGGTGGAGGGTACTAAGACCACAGGAAATAAGTCTGGCAAACAAATTTAACAGACAAAAAGGAAAAAATAAAACAAGGCGACAACAAATGGAAGCAAAGTAGATACGGTGTCTGCTGTGCTCCTGGAGTCCATGAACCCACTATTATAGCCTTATTCATTGTTGTTTACTGTTTTCTAATTTGAAGTTTTGGGGTCATCATTGTGGCTAGAGATACACCTTCTTTAATCTGAACTGGGTTCTGGCCAATTTCCTATTCTCCCTGCTGGTGTGACAAACTTGAATTCAGTGTTTCAGGAGGATCTATAGAGGCAGTCCTTACTTCCCAGTCTAATATTAAGCCCTCTTTCTAAGTACATTTTGTATAGTTCATTAGTTGTAATACCATCTATTCTTCCAAAATCTACCCCTGTTCTCAGTGGAGCAGTAAACAATTCTTTCCTTGTTAATCTATTCTGATTTTGAATCCTCTGGCTATTTACTCTTCTCTCTTGAGGAAATTCATCTTTTCCCCATTCCTCTAAGCTAGTTAACTGTGAAATCTTATACAGCACCCCCAAAAGAGAGTGCCATATTTCCCCAATTAGTAGAGTAAGAATTAGGTACTTATAAACAGGAGGAGCTATCTTCACTATGATATTTCTGTGAGAAACTGCTAAGGGGGTATCATGATATGCATTTGTGTCTCCCATCATAATTGCAGTTTTCATTACCTCTTTCTTTAACTTTCTCATATAGTCTCTAAGAGAATACCAAGGTCTATGTCCACCGTGCACATAGAGTTATTAGGATATGGCCTGTTGCATCTGTCTGCAGCTAAAACTAACAGATTAGTTGCATTGCTACCTCCTTGAATATGGTGATCCCTAAAAGCTTGCTGTACAAAAGGATTCTGACTAATACCTATAAATTTCAAGCAATCTAAGTTATCTATCAAAACTCCTCCAGCCCCTTAATCACCAATTCTTACCATCTAAGATACTAACAATTCTCCCATCCTTTGGGTGAATCCTGCTGAGTAAAAGTGGAAATTACCTCCCTAAACACTGTGTGACCTCCCTGGTTCTCCTGCTTTCTTCTTAGTATTGGACAGACTTATGCATTAGAAACCTCATCTAACTTTGTTTCATTTTCCTCCCACACATCGTCCTGGCAAGTGCTTGGGCCTCAACTTGGCCCAGCCTGTACAAAGCCTGTATGTACATCCATTTTATTAATTTTTTTCTTCTTTTTCTGAGTCAAACCCACAACAGCCCTCTAATACCTAATAGATAACTAATACACACACATAGGGGGCACAGGGTGAGTTGAATATGAAGGGATGGTAACTAAAAAATAAAATTAAGGGATGAGAAAGGGTAGTGGGAAGAGAACAGGTGATGTAGAATGGAGTAAATTATCTCACATAAAAGAGGCATGAAAAAGCTTTTACAATGGAGGGTAAGAGGTGGGAGGTGAGAGGGAATGAGTGAACCATATGCTCATTGGATTTGGCTTAAGGAGTGAATAACTTGCACACTTAACTGGGTATGAATATCTATCTTACCATATAGGAAAGTAGGGGGGAAGTAAACAAAGGGGGATGATAGAAGGGAGGGCAAATGGAAGGAAGGGGGCAATTAGAAGAAAACACTTTTGAGGAGGGACAAGATCAAAGGGGAGAATAGAATAAATGGGGGGGCATAAGATGGAGGAAAATATAGTTAGTCTTTCACAACATGAGTATTATGGAAATGTTTTTTGCATGATTACACATGTATAACCTATATCCAATTACTTGCCTTCTCAATGAGGGTGGGTGGGGAGGGAGGAAAGGAGAGAATGTGGAACTCAAAAGTTTTAAAAACGAATGTTAAAAATTGTTTTTACATGCAACCAGAATATAAGATATACAGGAAATGGTGTATAGAAATCTATCTTGCCCTACAGGAAAATAGAAGGGAAGGGGAATGCATACTGCCTTGCATTCGGGGGAGGGGAGAAATGGGAAGAAAATTATAAAACTCAAAATCTTGTGAAAGTGAATGTTGAAAACTAAAAATAAATTCATTAATAAATTCACACTACATATTTTTGTTGGGCTCGAATCAGGGACCATATATTACACAATTGTAACTTTAAAACAGTACAAAATCACAAACGTATGATTCATTTTTTTCTGCATTATTGAGACTTAGTCCTGTAACCATAAAATGCAAAAGAAAAGTGAGTAATTTTCACTCTGGAATGATGGAAATCTAAAGAAGTAGCATTATATAGTAGGAAAAAAATAACATTGTCTGTAAGTCAGTGGGGCTAGGTTCAAATCTTACCTGTGACACTTCTTACTTGTGTGACCTGGAGCATATTAGTTGGCCTTCTCAGGTCTCAGTTTTCTCCCTTAGAAAATGAGGGGGTTGAACTGGATGGCAGTTCCATTCCTAGACCTATGATCCCATGAAAAATCATCAATATTCCCTAAGTCATTATTCGGATTGTCTACCCTCAGGCTCTGTTGTCTCAACACAATAAATAAAAGAACATAATTTTAATAAAAGGATTCATCATTTTTAGTCTCTCTCACTCTTCAAAATCATAAATGAATAAAATTCAGCAAAAGAAAATGCACTAAGTACTGTGCAGAATGCACAGTAGAAATGGTTCTTATTGCCTCAAATAGGTGCTATTTTGAACATGTAAAACATTACGACATAGAACAATTGGCACATAACCTTGGATATGGAAGGAGACTTAGGAATCATGAAGTCCAAACTTCTCATCTTATAACCAAGAGAACTAAAGCCCAGAAAAGGAAAAAAAAAACATATTTGGGCAGAACTAGGTGGCACAGTGGAGTTCTGCATTCAAATTAGGCTCAGACACTTACTGGCTGTGTGACCATGGGCAAGTTACTTAAACTCCATTTGCCTCAGTTTTCTTATCTGTAAAACCTACTTCCCATGTTTGTTGTGAAGGTCAAATGAAAGCAAAGTGATTAGCACAGTGCCTGGCACATAGTAAGTGTTACATAAATGTTAGTTATTATGATTGTTATTGTTACTACCAGCCAAGGTTGCTGGGAGGATCACATGACTTACATCGTAATGGTAAATCACTTATCAAAGTGCCTGGCATACAGGGAGCACCGAGCACTATCCCTAAATATGTTATAGCCTCCTCCTCCTCTTCCTCCTCTTCTTCTTCTTCTTCTTCTTCTTCTTCTTCTTCCTCTTCTTCCTCTTCCTCTTCTTCCTCTTCTTCCTCTTCCTCATCTTCCTCATCTTCCTCTTTCTCTTCTTCCTCTTCCTCTTCTTCCTCTTCTTCTTCTTCCTCTTCTCCTTCTTCTCCTCCTCCTTCTTCCTCTCCTTCTTCTCTTCCTCCTCCTCCTCCTCCTGCTCCTCCTCTTCCTCCTTCTCCTTCTTCCTATAACTCAGACTTCCTGCTTTTCAGTACAAGTCTTTCTACTATATGATTTGTTATTTCTATGAGTCAAACTATTTACATTTTTTTTCTTACTGTCCCCATATTTCTTTATTTTTCTTTTGTGATCCATGACACCAAATGTAATATGGAAAAGCATGTTGACTTAGAGTAAGGAGAACTTGATTAAAATCCCAGTTGCTCAACTCACTAGTTGCTTCATATTAAGTAAATCACTTAGCATCTGAGAGCCTCAGTTTCCTTTGCTGCAAAGTAAGAGTGTTGAATTCCGGAAGACTTCAGTACCTCTTTATCTATGAGCCTCTGATTCTGTAAAGGAAGAAGATAAATATCACAAGAATGTCAATGCACCAAAAATAGACATTTTTCAGCATTTTCTCTTGTTTTTGAATTAATAATATCATACTATTAGTTTAGCCTAGCAACTTTTTCATGGCTAGGGAAAAGGTGACCTATCACTTTTAGGTCTCAAACAAGAAGAAGCAAGTTTTTAGCTGACATGTTCCACATGTAGAGCTAAGCTGTTAATAGTAGAAGGGCATATGTCACTGGTATTAAAGCAAGTTAGAAAAGTTGAGACCAATGATTGATTGGCTGATGAATGTTTTGGCAGTTTTATTAGACCATGAAAACAAGGGTCAAAAGCCTGAGTGACTTTATTGCTTGTCATAACTGCAGCTGTAAAAGGCATAGAGGAAAGTTGAGTCAAAATGTTTCTAAGATGAAAAAAAAGAAATCATGTTTAATTTCAAATAAATTGGTTCGTGCCATGAGCTGAGCTTTTCAATAACCCTTTGTGTAAAGCACTGCTTGTGTTTCCTATTGTCTGGGGGGCCTTGGGCTCTTCTGAAGTGTTTACTTCAGACCTGAAACTTGAAGAGTTTGGGGTAATAACCCAAGCATGTAGAGTCGTGGAATTCTGAGGAGGAAAGGGGGATAGACTTGAGAGATAGCACTATGGAGAGCATCCAAGTCTCTAATCAACAATACATCAGAGATCATTGAAAAATTCACACACACACACACACACACACACACACATACACACACACAGAGTATGATAATTTTAAAATGCTTTAAAAAACACTCTGGGATACAACACTACAATTCTGGTATTCTAGATGAGCTGTGTTTCCTTCTGTATTGTTAAATGCAAGAGACAAAAACAGTAACTGGAACTATTAAGCTCTCTGAACCCAACCTTCTTTACAGGTATCTTTTTTTGTTTTTTATAGGAAAGATTGATTCTGATTGCATGGCACTTATGATCATGCCCACCTATATCAGCCAGTTCTTTTTTTCTCATTTCCTGTCTTTTATCTTTCACCCCCAAGCAATAAATCAATTTTTCACTTTGTTAGGTGGCCTTAAGGTTGGTGGCATCTACACAGTCTTGACAATCCTTCTAAAGTCCACTTTGCTTTGCTGGATTGCATTAAGATCACATCAAGGGATTTCTTTAGGAAGAACTTTTTAGTGTCTAAACCATAATAAAAGTTAATGAATTCCTGTAAAGACAAAATACCTCTAAATGGGTACTTGACTATTTTTAATTTGTTGAGCTCATTTAGTTTTTATTTCTTCCATGTAAGATGCTCTGTTCTGCCAATATTACCAAATTAATTTTGTCTTTCTGGTACAATTCTCAATTTACTTGTGCAAGTAGACTCCTTGTTCAAAGATGTATCCTGTACATATACACATTACTCTTTCTAGAAAATAATGTCAAATTGCTCATCATGATATTTTATTAATGATAATTACACTAGAAACTCTACAAAATGGGGGGTGGAGTCAAGATGGCAGTGCAGAAGCAACAAGGTTCCACAGCTCCCACATAGCCTCCTCAGATACCCATAAAATATGACTCTAAACAAATTTGAGGGCTCCAAAACTAACAAAAATACAGAAAAACACATCTCCCACTGAAGGCAGCTTGGCAAGAAGGGCTCACAGTAGCACTCTGGGAGGCAAAACCAGCCCAGCCTGAACCCATGGCTTGGCCTCAAGGTGGTCAGGACAAGCCCCAGCTGGAGCCTTCAGGAGAGTGGATCAGCAGCAGCTGTGGCAGTTTCCAGCATTATCAAGCCATAAGAAACAAAGACAAAGTGAAAGATCAGTGGAACTCAGCTAAATTTTGGGGGAAAAGCAATCTGGCTAAAGTGCCTCCAGGGCAAGGAAGCAGCAGAAGCCACCTCCACATGGCTACATCAGAGCTCCTGGCCTGCAGACTGCAGGGGGGCCAAGCAATCATTCAGAGGATAAGTGCTCTTGCTTTGAATGGCCTGGATCTAGATCATGGTCTTGGGTGGGGGTCCTGGGGTGCATTTTCAGTGAGCCAAAGCTGGTGGGGGCTGCAAAAAAATGGCAGCCTCCCAATAGCTTTGGCAGCTGTGAAAATCCCAGCAATTTGGGACAGAGCTTTCCCCTCTGGAAACAGAGTTCCACAGAGCTAAAAAGTCAAGTAAGTGACTGCCAACAACATGAACAGGCAAAGGAAGCAACGTAAGAACAGCAACCGAACTCTAGATTCCTTCTTTGGGGACAAGAAGGATCAAAGCATGGAACAGGAGGAAGACAATGCAGTCAGAACTCTCACACCAAAAATGTCCAAGCAACATGTAGACTGCCTACAAGCCATAGAGTAGCTTAAGAAGGATTTTGAAAACCAAATAAGAGAAATGGAGGAAAAATTGGGAAGAGAAATGAGAATGATGCAAGAAAATCATGAAAAGAGAGTCAACAACCTGACTGAAGAAATTAACACCTTAAAAAATAGATTAACTCAAATGGCAAAAGAGGCCCAAAAAGCCAATGAGGAGAAGAATGCCTTAAAAACTTGAATTTGTCAGATGGAAAAAGAATCTCAAAAGCTTTCTGAAGAGAAGAATTCCTTCAGAATTAGAGT